>JAOXYA010106393.1:0-10746 GCA_028565675.1 Sorex palustris | reverse complement strand
CAGTAACATCTCCATTGTGACACTTGTTACTGTGTTTGGCATATTGAATACGTCACGGGTAGCTTGCCAGGCTTTGCCATGAAGGCGAGATACTCTTGGCAGCTTGCCGGGCTCTCCAAGAGGGGTGGAGGAATCGAACCCAGGTAGGCCTGGTTGGTCGTGTGCAAGGCAAGCACCTTACCCGCTGTGCTATTGCTCCAGCCTGGAGAAAATAATATAAAATATAAATATTTATTTCAACCTCTATTAACTTTTAGAACTAACCTTTATTACATCTGTGCTTGGGGAATTTTGAAACCCTATTATCAGAATATTTGTGTGTGTGTGTGTGTGTATTTGGTAGGAACATACTTCTATTTGGAAGTTTAAAGTATAATTAGAAAGTCAAGACATGCGAGAAATGAGGTTTAGCATAAATATTTTTCACCTCTTTTAGATAATTGCATGCTTCTATGTTATTTCACGCAGTTGGGAACCAGGAATGTGGTAGGCAGAATAATAATGCTAATTGCTAATGCTTTTGGCCTTTCTTTGTGCCTGGAGCTTCTCCCTTTAAACTTAAGTACCTCTGTCACCCCTTTTTAAGCTCATGCTCCTGCAGCTTTGAAAGCGTAAGTGACTTTCTCACCAGTCAGAATTTCAGAGCTGGAATTCGAACCCAAACTGCCCGCAGAGGCACAAGCGCTTCTCACCACAGTTCTGCAGAAGGTCTGTCACAGGAGCAAGCATCATGGAAAAGGAAGCCAAGGAGCCAGTGCCGAATGCCTTCCCATGCCAGAGCCATTCCGGGCAGTTGGCATATACTGTGTCACTAAATTTGCCCACTGCATGGAAGAGACTGTTTCCATCCATTTCACTAAGAGATTTAGGGAGGTTGAACAACTTACCCATCCAGTAATGCTTTTTGTCATTTTATAAAGCTGTGATAGTGAAGAATGACATATTGACACTGGTTTAAGGAAAAGATTCATTCATTGCAAATATTTCCCTAGTACTGTTGAGTTCATTATTATAATTATTGACTTAGATGCAAATACAAAAGGCAAACAAATTTCATGCAACACAAAACTGAGAAAATATGAAGTGGGTCAGCAAGTATTCAAAAAAGTTGGTTTCCATTTGTTTCACACATTCAGATAATTAAATAATATGAAAATCCACTGTTTTACTGCCACTGCCCTGCTCACAGTCAGGTGCTGCTCTAATTCTTTCTTGTGTCTTACCTAGAGTTAATTTTTTGTGTATTCATATTTTCTCCCTTTTATAATTGACTTAGCATCAAGCCGTTATCTTTCCATGTCAGCACTACCTGGAAAGCTGCCTCATTTACACACCTACGTTGTATGAATGTATGTATGATAATGTACTTAAGTCCGTAATCTCCTGTTGAAAAATACTAAAGTTCTTTTTTAACTTGCTACCAAAAATTGTAGTGTTATTAGTAGTATTTTGTATGTTTTGGGGGGCTCCCAAACAGTTCAGGGGACCCTTGGGCTCTAGGGTGACCACTCCCAGTGATGCTTTCCCAGACTGCATAGGCCAGACCGTTCAGTGCTGGGACCAGGGATGTGGTACTGCTTGGATCCAGGATTCTGTCAGCCACCTGGGAGTGCTTGGAAGACAACAGAGACAGAGGGTCAAAAACAGGGCCTCTGCGTGCCAGGCATGTGCTCCAACTCCTTGTGCTGACTTCCCAAATCTCTTAAATATGTTTTTAATTCACATGAGGTGGTAGTTTGGGGATATAGTTCTAATTTCTGACAGAGTTGTGTAACCACCATCAAGACATGAAACGGTCCCATCATCCCCAAATTGTGCTGATGCAACCTTTGTTATCAGCCCCACTCCTGGCAGATACTGACTTGTTCTTTGTACCTATTTTTTGGCCTTTTCACATTTATGCATGTGCTGCAGCCCTTTGAGGAAACTTTCACTTTGCATAAGGCATTTGAGATCATGCCCTCTTGTTGCAGGTATCAGTAGCTTATTGCTCTACTGCTCAGTTGTTTTCTGTTCTACGGATTGCACCTGTGTTTTGCTTATTTTGCTGATTGAAGGATGTTCAGGTGGCTTCCAGTTTCTGGCAATTAGACATAAAAGTGCTTTATAAACACACAGATTACATTATTTTTTTTTTGTAAAGCAGACTTATTGTGGCATCATTTACATCCCACAAGATCATTTGTTTTATTTATTTATTTATGGCTACACCCAGTGATGCTCAGGGATCACTCCTAGCCCACCAGGCTCAAGGGACCATATATGGTGCCAGGGATTGAACCCAGGCCACCCATGTGCAAAGGGATTGGGGATTTGGTCCCCATGGAACCCTTAGCAGTAAGGACTCCCTCATGCAAACCAATCACTCCAACCCTTTGGGTTTTGTTGTTGTTGTTTTGCTTTTTGGGTCACACCTAGCTGTTCACCTGGCTCTGCACTCAGGAATTATTCATGGTGGTGCTGGGGGGACCCTTTGGGATGCTGGGAATCAGACCCGGTTTGGCCACATGCAAGGCAGATACCCTATCCGCTGTGCGATCACTCCAGCCCCATACTCCAACCCTTTGAACTATCTCTGCAGCTCCCCAGAATTCAGTTTTTCACAATTGAGTACAATGTCATGGGCTTGTGGTGAATGGTTTTACTGGTGTTGAGTCAAGTTTCTTCAGTTCCCATTTTATTGAGAGTTTTTATCTTAAGGGTGTTAGATCTTGTTGAATATTTTCTCTGCATCTATCAATATGATTATATGATCTTTATTTTTCCTTGTATTGATATGGTTATCACATTGATTGACTTGCTAATATTAAATCATCTTTGCATACCCATGACGAGTGCTACTTGGTCATGGTATATGGTCTTTTTAATATATTGCTGGGCTTTTTTTATTCTTATTAGTGAAACACCATGAGGTACAGTTGTAGACTTGCAAATTTTTGTGCTTGGGTTTCAGTTACAGGTCTTTAAACCTGAAGAGAAGTACCAGTCTGCAAACTAGCAGTTGAAGACCACTGGCCTGGTGTGAATGTTGTGTTCAATGTAGTGGTGTAACAAATCACGCCAAATTAAGCAGCTGAAATCCATGACAATTATTTTGCTCTATTGATATTTGTGGGTGACAGATCTGGGCTGTGGCTGGCTGAGCAGTTATGGTTTGGCTTCTGACTTGACTGCTGTCAGCCTGAGGGGCAAGTGGCCATGGTTGAGTTGGGGCTGGCTGGGCATTTCAGTCTCCCTCATCATCTCTTGGCCTCTGCATGTGTTCTGCAGGTTCTCATTGTCACTTCCTCCTTCCTCCCTGTGTAGCAGTCACCAGGCAGGTAGATGAGATGGCTTGTACAATAACAACAACTCAGCAGCGCCAAGGGCTTGCCTGGTTCCCTTGGAATACTCAAGATCTAGTCTTGGAAGCTGGTTGATATCTGTTAAGTTATAGCATAGACTAGCCCAGATTCAGGAAGAGGAGAATAGACTCCATCTTTTACTGGGAGGAATGTCATCGTCATGGTGTAAGCAGCGCATTTATCATTGGCTGATGTTGTGCCCTTCATTGGAAAATACATCTGCCATTGGGTGGATTATTTCCAGTGCAGGGAAGGGCCTGCTGGCACAATTTTCTCTGATGAAAGGACTATTTCTGAAGTGCAATGTTTATATTGTTGGGTATGTTCATTAGAAAGACAGGGTGTCCTAAGGGTTGGTGGTTCCAATTCCAATGTTTAAACAAGTTTTGGTTCTCTTATATTCCAGTTTTGTGGAAATACTCAGGGAGTGTTTAAACACTACAGTTTGAACACAATAATTGTTTGTTTTTTTAATTTTAAGTTACATGTAAGAAATAATGTGCCTGCTTTAAGTCCAAAAGTTTATCAGTTAGTGAAAAGTTTAAAACTTTAAGAATATCTTTTGCTGTAGATAGAAGAAAGATAATGCAAAGGTTAAGGAGCTGTCCTTGCACCCAGCCTCATCTCAACACTGCATATGGTTTCCTGGATACTGCAGGGAGTGACTTCTGAGCACAAAGCCAGGAGTAATCCTGAGCAAAAATCCTAATCCTCTGGATATAGCAGAAAAAAAGAACAAAGCCATGAGTGTCTTTTCCAAATACCTTAACTCAATAACCAAATCTGCCTTAGTAATCTAAGGTAAGCGAGGAAGAAAAAAATGTTTTTAATTAATGACTTTTAAAAAGCCAAACTTGGTTCTTTGACTGGGACACCAAAATAAACAAGCCTTTGGGGCTGGAGCTATAGTACAACAGGCAGAGTGCTTGCCTTGCATATGGCTGACTCCATTTCTATCCCCAGCACCCATATGGTCCCCCAAGCCCACCAGGAATGGTTCCTGAGTGTTGAGGCAGGAGTAAGCCCTGAGCATTACCAGGTGTGGCAAGAAAGAAGAGAGAAAGAGAAAGGAAGGAAGGAAGGAAGGAAGGAAGGAAGGAAGGAAGGAAGGAAGGAAGGAAGATGCCTTTAAGATAAAGAAGAAAGAAACTCAATTTACTAAAATTAGGAGTGGTGTGGTGATGCTACTACTGACATTATCAAAATAAATTAATTATAAGGGAATAAACAGTTACATGTCAACAAATTGGGTAATACAAATAAAATGAATGTATTAATAGAAACTACTCAAGAAAAATTAGAACATCTTAATTGACTAGGGCAAAATGCATTTGCATCATACAGCTTTTCGTAAAAATCTGAGAACCTTACTTTGCTGGTGAAGGCTGCCAACTCTTGAAGAGTTAACATGTCTTTCAGTTAGTCTCAGAGGAACTAGAGGTCTTTTCTTATACATTTTGAATCCAGTATTGTATTTGGAGGGTAGTGGCACCCCAGCAGCGCTGAGGGATCCTGTGGCATCCCGTGCTGTGATCACTTATCCTTGTGGTCTGGAAGTGTTTGGGCCCAGCATTGTGGTGTTGCTTGGTGGTTCTGAGAGGTTCCAGAGCTACACCCAGCAGTGCTGGGCCGGGATGGGGACGAACAGGGGAGGCCCTGTGTTGTGGTGGATCAAACTCGGGGCCTTTGTGAGCAAGGCATGCTCTCTTGAGTGGTTTTGTTGAGTGGTCTTGTTGAGTGGTTTTTCCAGAAGAGGCAAGTATTATTTCAATACTGAAGTCAGATAAAACTGGCTCTTAAAAAGGAAAGCTAGTGACTATATATTCCCTTGTAAATATAATGTAATGCCCTCCAGTGTTAGTACAGTAAATCCAGCAGCATATAAAAAGGGTTATATTCCATGACTAAGTGGGAACTATCATAGGAATTCAGGATTGACTTAAACACTGAAAATAAATTAATGTAATGTACCATATTAGGAGAATAAGAAAGGGAAAACCAGGGCCAGAGCAATAGACCAGAAGGCAGGGCTGCAACCAACCTGGTTCAATCCTGGACACAGGCCAGGAATGACACCTGAGTGCAGAGCCAGGAGTAAGTCCTGAGGACTGCCAGGTATGGCCCCCAAACAAAACAAACAAAAAACAAAACAAAAAAATGGGTAAAACTTAATTTTTTTCCTGGACTACTTTCTTAGTAGATCCAGAAAATATATTTGACAAAATTCAACATCATTTCATGATAAAACGATTCAACAAACGAGAATGAAATAGAACTTTCTTATTTGAATGAAGGACATCTATAAAACACCTAGAGCGAACACCACACTTAATAGTGAAGCACTGAAAGCTTTTCCCCATGAATCAAGAATAAGAAAACAAAGTTTCTTTAACCAGTCATCTGTTCTCAGGCACTCAGGTTTTTTCCAGATTCTGGCTATGGGGATTGGGAGAGATACTGGGATCTGTGGTGGTGGGAAAATGGGCACTGGTGGAGGGATGGGTATTTGATCATTGTATAATTGAAACCCAAGCACAAAAATCTGTAAGTCTACAACTGTACCTCATGATGTTTCACTAATAAAAAATTTTTTTAAAAAAAGGTTTTAAATAAGAGATGCTATACAGATCTTCAGCTCCACATGCTGTTTGTTTTTATTTGAAAAATTGCTTTCTGAGGGGCTGGAGCAATAGCACAGTGGATAGGGCATTTGCCTTGCACACGGCCGACCCAGGTTCAATTCCCAGCATTTCATTTGGCCCCCCACACACTACCAGGAGTGATTCCTGAATGCAGAGGCAGAAGTAACTTGTGAGCATTGCTGGTGTGACCAAAAAAGAAGAAAAAATGCCTTCTGAAACCAACTTTTTCATTAAAAGCTGAAATGTTTCAGACAGAGAAAACAAAGTCCACTCAAGTGAGATCCTAGTCAATTCAAAGAAAAGAAATCCTATTTCTCTACCAGTTTTTTTAAGCTGCATATGAACATGCAATAGAAAATGTTTTAAAAGGCTGAGATAATTGGAATCAAAGTTCATCTCTTGCCAATTCCTCACAGTTGGCAAAATCTGGAAGCAAGAGCAACCCAGAGCCATAGCACAGAGGGCAGGGCATTTGCCTTGCACAAGACTTAGCAGGGTCCAGTCCCCAGGGCATCCCGCACAGTCCCCTGAGGGAAGCTCAGAGCTAGCCCTGAGCACCCTGGTGTAATACAAAAAAACAAAACAGAACAAAAGAGCAATGGGTCGTTAATGTGCAATCCTTAGAGACCAATTTTGCTTACAATTATCTGACCCTTTCAGAGTGCCTTTCTGAAGCCAGGCAACCTTGAGATGATTCATTTTGTTCAGCAAAAACCCCCAGGGAGAGAAACAAAATGAGCTTAAGACAGGTTTAAAATGACCTTTGGGAAGTTTGCTGGGCTGGAGCGATAGCACAGCGGTAGAGCGTTAGCCTTGCACGCAACCAACACGGCCGACCCAAGTTCAATTCCTCCACCCCTCTCGGAGAGCCCGGCAAGCTACCGAGAGGATCTCGCCCGCACGGCAGAACCTGGCAAGCTACCTGTGATGTATTCGATATGCCAAACACAGTAACAATGGAGATGTTACTGGGCCCACTCGAGCAAATCGATGATCAACGGGAGGACCATGACCATGACCGGAAGTTTGCTACACATCCACCATTTCCCTTCCCCCCTGTCCACACCTTGGGTAGTGCTTTCAGATTAAATCAGAAAAGATGCTTCTATGTAGCTTTTAATGTGCAATTCTGTCCCTCATAAAAATAACTAACTTAACTTTCACCCTCCTTTAAGTCTGTGTTAACAAGGTCAACATACTCAACTCTACTTTTAATGCATTTACCAGAAAAGACCCATTGAAGGCAGAGAGTTAAAAGTTCTTTGGGCATCAAGTGCAAGGAAATAATGAACATCCTCATAATAAGCAAATCAACAGCTGTAAAAAATAATGGACAACGTCCATTTCTCTCACTCCCCCCCCAAAAAAAAAACTTGGCCATGAAGAAGTGCAAACGCTGCCATAGTCTAGTCCCAAGACTTCTTATTCTCCATCATTCCATGGGAATAGCTTGTCAGGCATGAGTGGAAAAACCATTTGTGAACCTCTTTCCAACCCCCTACTTCAAGCCAACATCAACATTCACCCATTTCAAATGAGGGTCAGTGTAACAAATATTGTACCTCCAGAAGCACCACCCACTGGGATCAGAGATAACAATTCACCCCAAACCCACCCATTTCTCACAAACGCCTTTGGTTTCCTAACCTTCTTTTGGACAGCTCTGAAAACTGAAGAGGAATTTCAGTCAACAATGGTTGACCATGGACAACAGATCTTTTTTCAAAATAAGAATTAAGACAATAAAAAGGAGAGACATGGGAAGGAGGGAGAGAATGATATGCCTTACATTGCTTCGTTTTACATTGTAAAAGATTCCCATCCATTTATAGATCTGCAGATATTTCCCTTCAAGAAGCACTGCAGCAGGGCTGGAGTAGCAAGGGGGGGGGGGTTGGTGGGAGGTGGAATGTCAAGGCTTTATAATAAAGGCTGAAAATTACTTTTCCCTGATTTCCACTAGGAATTCAGACTGAAATTAGGACTGCCCCTAGTGGAAGTACTTGAAATACTGCTGGATGAAGGAAAGAGGGGAAATCAGGTTGAGGACCTGCCAAAATGTGCTTGGAGGGTGGAAGAGGAGAGATGAGGAGAGAAGAGGAGAGGATGAAGGAGACGTTACCGGGGCTTGCTCGAGGCAATTGACAAATAACAGGATGGTCGTCGTGATTCGTGAGACAATACTTGCATCCCTGGGATGAATCCCACTTGGTCACAGTGTATAATTTTTCTAATGAGTTGTTGAATTCTATTTGCTAGTAATTTGTTGAGAATGTTAATATCCGTTTTCATCAGGGATATCGGCCTGTAATTTTCTTTTCTTGTGGTGTCTTTGTTTCCTTTTGGTATTAGAGAGATATGGGCTTCATAAAAACTGTTTGGAAGAGTTTCTGTTTTTTTAATCTCCTGGAAAAGCTTGAGAAGAACTAGCAATAGGTCCTCTTTAAATGTTTGGAAAAATTCGCTAGTAAATCCATCTGAGCCTGGGCTTTTGTTTTTGGGAAGACTTTTGATTACAGTTTCAATTTCCTTGATGTGAATAGGTCTATTCAGGTCTATTCACTAATAAAAAATTTTTAAAAAGTAGTAAATGTAAGGGCTGGAGCGATAGTACAGCGGTAAGGCGTTTGCCTTGCACGCCGCCGACCGCCGACCCAGGTTCGATTCCTCAGCCTCTCTCGAAGAGCCCAACAAGCTGCCGAGAGTATCTCGCCCGTATGGCAAAGTCTGGCAAGCTACCCATGACTATTAAATATGCCAAACACAGTAACAAGTCTCAAAATGGAGACACTACTGGGCCCGCTCGAGAAAATTGATGAACAACGGGAGGACAGTCACAGTGACAGTGACAGTAACAAGTCTCACAATTTGTTGTGAGACATTACTGGTGCCCGCTCAAACCAATTGATGAACAATGGGAGGACAGTGCTACAGTAAATCTAAGCCAGGCTGGAGTGATAGCACAGTCGGTAGGGCTTTTACCTTGCTTGTGGCCAACCCGGGTTCAATTCCTTTGTCCCTTTTGGAGAGCCGAGCAAGCTACCGAGAGTATCTCGCCCACACAGCAGAGCCTGACAAGGTCCACATGGTCTATTCGATATGCCAAACACAGTAACAAACAAGTCTCACAATGGAGCCGTTAATGGTGCCCACTTGGGCAAATCGATGAACAATGGCAGGACAGTGCTATTACTACAGTGTTAAATCTAAGCCATACCCTGCTGGCACCAGATAATCTCCTCATTGACCACCCTCCAGAACTCACGGCTGCTCCTCCCAGATGGGAGTATAAAATGAGGCCTCCATAACCATGCCAGCGGACTCCACGCCAGGCTGTTTTTACTCTGGGTGCCCCAGAGAGGGTGTAGGTGAGAGCCCTCCCCGCCCCAAGGGACCCAGCCCCGGCTTCCGACAGTAGGCAATAAATCATAGAGAGAGAAAAAATTATATATATATATATATATATATATATATATGCCTCTCGGAGAGCCCGGCAAGCTATCGGGTGTATCCCACCGTCACAGTCAGAGTCTAACAAGCTCCCTGTGGTGTATTCGATATGTCCAAACCAGTAACTATAACAGGTCTCATTCCCCTGACCCTGAAAGAGCCTCCAGTCATTGGAAAAGATGAATTAAGGAGAGGCTACTAAAATCTCAGGAAGGCTGGGACAAATAGAGATGTTACTGGTGCCCGCTTGAGTAAATCCACAAAAAACCCGATGACAGTGATGCAGTGATACAGTAATTCTAAAACAAAGCTCTTAACCAAAGACAGTTGTAGGAAAAGGAAAGTATAGAAAAAATTAAGTATAAATTTCATTTCATTTATCAAGATAATGAGTATTATTAATATTGATAATTGCAGAAATGCACTTACTTTTTTATTAAAGCAGCTATTATTTGTTTTAAATAAATACAAGAGATCAGAACAAATATTCAAATATAAAATAAAATGAATGGAATAAAAATATCTTTAAAAGCAATAGAAAAAATAAATTTTCCAAAAACTTTGACAACTTTACAAAAGTTGCAGATTGGTTTAAGTGTTTACATTGAGTTACAATCTCAAATTATGAAAAATAAAGAACCTACTTATACAGAAAAACTTATTCAGAAAGAAGAAATTCAAATGGTTCAATAAAATACAAGTTTCAGTGAAAAAAAACCAACCCATCAATTACATTAATAATGCAAGTAATTCAATACAGATTAGTATAAATATGTTTTGTTGTAAGTTTTAAAGATTTAAGAAAGGGAATGATGAATGAAGGGAACAGAGGGAGGAAAAAAGGAGGGAAGGAAGAAGGAAGAAAGGATGGACGGAAGGAAGGAAGGAAGGAAGGAAGGAAGGAAGGAAGGAAGGAAGGAAGGAAGGAAGGAAGGAAAATAGGAAAAGACAAGAAAGAAGAAAGTGAGCAGGTAGGTTGGGAAGAAGAAAGGAGGAATAAGAAATATATGAAGTCAGATAAAAGTATTATAAGAATAAAAAGTTTTAAAATGCTTACAAATCAAACCCACTAATAGATTTTAAGTCATACATATTTATAGATGGAAAAATGTACTATAAAAATACAAGGATGGTTTAATAAACTATTTCTTGCTTTTAAGATTCTTAAACTAAGAAATAGAAAATGCATCTTAAAATTACAAAGATACTCAAATAGCTAACATGAAAAACTTTAGAAAAGTAGAATTGTTTATACTCAGATTGAAGATAAAAAATACCTCTGTGATTTGGGGATAGATAACTTCATGGGC
>JAOXYA010106382.1:0-10746 GCA_028565675.1 Sorex palustris | reverse complement strand
CTAATCAGTAGCTGAATAAATAGCAGTACTCCTACATTAAATAAATAAATAAATAAATAAATAAAAAGTTTTCTTTGTGTATCAAGAGGCTTTACAATCACACAACAATATGTCTTTTTTCATCAAATTTCTCATTTACCATTCCATTTTCACTTATTCTGGTCTTATCCTGGACAACTGATCAACATGCTGATATCCATGATAAACACACGTTTATACTTACTGTCTGATATGTGCCAATCAATAACTGTTTCAGGCACTGGGGATATATTTGGGGGGGTGGGGAGATGAACAAAGTCTCTGCTTTGGGGTGCTTCCATTTCAGTGGAGGGAGAGCAACAAGAAAACAAGTGAATATACAAACAGCAGCTGGTGAGCAGTTCCTTGGATAAAGCTGGAGGAAAGCGTCAGGGCGTGTCTGGGCCTTGGAGAGTGCTGGGAGATACCAGAAGGCCTCACTGATTTGAAGTCATGTGAGCAGAGCCTTGAAGGCAGTGAGGTCAATCTGGAGGAGGGGAAGGTCATGTGCAAAGGCCCTGAGAAGGCTCTGAGGAAGGCAAGAGTGAAACAAGCTAGAGCAGAAGTGGAGAAAAGGCCCAAGGGAGGGGACAGAACTGTTGAAGATTGGAGATTTCCAACATCAGAATTTATTCAAGTGCAGTGTGAAATTAAATCATACCACAAAAAATACTACATTGCACCTTAAAAACAGCTACTTCCTGAAATGTAACCCTTCTGCTTCCTTAAACTTCTTTGTTAAGTAACCCTGGACATTTTCAGGCAGGATCTATCCTAATGAATGAACATGGTTCACTTGGTGGATGTGCACAGCCCTTGCCAAAGGCAACAATCAAGATTTGGGAGGCCCTCCAAAGGGGGGCAGGTGAGCCCACCACCCGCCCAAACAGAGCCCCAGCAGCTGAAAACCTCCAGAACCCAATTGCTGCCATGTTTATGGCTATCTCCACAGGCTTGTACTCATCCATATGTGGAATTTGTGACTGAAATCAGGAATGGGAGACCTCCCCCCATCTCCCTGTTCCTCTAGGAGCCTGGCAGTCACTCCCACTAACTGCCTCTGGTGCCTCATAATGATCCAGAGACTCACAAATAAATCTCTGAAGAGATCAACAAGCTGCAGAGATGCCTCTGGACCCCAAAGTAACCATCCAGTTCATTAACTCCAGCTGTATCACGATATTTAAAATTTTAGAATTCCTGGAGTGAGATCTCAAACTGTAAACCACTGATGTACCCGGAGGAGCATGCCACATTGGATGGGGTGTCAAGTAGAAGGCAAATGATCTCAATCAAAATATAAGGCTCAACCTGTAACAACATGTTAGTAATCTCTTATACAGCAGCTTAATGGCTCCAGGGTGAGATACAACAATCTTCACAGAGTCTCTTCTAAGGAAATCCTTTTGGATCATTTTTAGCAGATTATTCATAACAAGCAATACAAAATAAAGTATTTAGGGCCTGCTATTGAGGAAGGCTTGGATTATGGTTGGGAAAATTCGAAATAATGGTGGTAGAAAGGTGTAATGGTGGTGGGATTATTGAATAAATTATTGTGAACAACTTTAAAAAAAAGATTTGGGGGGCCCAGAGCCTTGCACACTGCAATGCTGACTATGGAGACCTGCTTCTTAAACACTTCCTGAGTTTGAGGTTCCCTGGCTATGAGGGTGGAACATCACAGAAACTCCCAAAGCAGAACTGGGGTTTACCTGACACAACCTTCAAGCTCATTAGAAAAGACTTCTACTAGCACAGAATTGAAACAGAAACAGTTATCTCCACTCTCTGTGGTATCACTGTGGGCTAATATAAGCAGAGCTTCACAGAAAGTCTTGGTGACATTGAAAACTTCGAATTCCAGAGATGCTCTGAGAAAAGAAAGCTACTAGGGTCATACGACATTTGGTCAGGAAGCAGAGGAAGAAGCGGGGCACGGTTCTTCAGAACCAGGCGTCCCAACCTCATCCTCTCCTCACTGAGGTCAATCCTCACTTGGTCCCTCCTTAGAATGTGGGTCCCCTCCCTGGCAGCAGCTCAGACCTCAGTAACACTTCAAAAAAACCCAAGATTTACAAGGATCCTAACCAAGTCCCACCGCGTCAAAGTCTTGAAAGGAGAAGCAATGTTGTGCATGCATGCGTGCGTGTGTGTGTGTGTGTGTGTGTGCGTGTGCGTGTGTCTCTGCAGGCAACTGTATTTTTAAAAGTCTTATAGAGCAGACTTAGTTGAAATCCATTCCTTTGTGGGGATGGGGTGGGGTGGGGTATTGGAGGTTTGGGAGCAACCTGGTGCTCAGGGATCACTCCTGGAGGTGCCCAGGGAGCAGAGCAACTGCCTTACCCACTGTACTAGCTCTCTGGCAAGATCTCTTCTTCAAGCAAGCTGCGCGGAGTTCTCCAGCTCCTGGGCTTATTCTGCAGCTCCTTGGTAATGAACTTAACCAGCCCAAACTTCAGGAACTAGAGAGGAAGACGTGCCCCCACACAATACGGGGAGTCAGGTCGTCTCATTCACAGGACAGCATTGGTTCATTTCTTAGCAGACCCACCAAGTGACAGAGTCATTCCCCCACCTTACCAGTGGGATCTCACCAAAGCCTCAAGAACCAGGGCTTGGGATAAGAAAATTCCCTAGAGCTGGCCAGAGCGACAGCACAGCAGGTACGGGCCCTTGCCTTGCATGCAGCTAACCTGGGTTCAATTCTCCACCTCCCTTTATGGTCCTCTGAGCAATGCCAGGAGCAATCCCTGATCCCTGGGCGCAGAGCCAGGAGTAAGTAAGCCCTGAGCACCCCCAGGGCTTAATTAAATTAAACATTCATTTAATTGATATAATTTTATATAAATTAAATTTAGATAGATAAAATTCTCCACAGCTTGGTGGACAAATGCATATATTCGCTGATCTTGAAAAGGAAGGTCACACCAGGGTCTGCCACTCTGTTCTCAATGGCAATCTCTCCCCTAACCCAACCTCGATGTGGCTGGGAGCTGGAGTCAGACTGCAAGTGTAGAGAGAGGAGGAAATGAAACTCAAGTCCACCAAACCCCAGAGCCCAGACCTTAGGCAACTACGGTGTCATTCGTCAATGGTGCCCACGCACGAGCAAGGCAGCTCCAGGCAGCTGCACTTCACTGGGTCAAGGAGCTGCTGAGGAGCAGAGCGGCAACCAGCCCATTGCACCCCTGGTACCTGAGCCTCTCTGGGTTCTAAGAGAAGGGGCAGGGGCTGGAGAGATAGCACAGCGGGTAGGGCGTTTGCCTTGTACGCGGCCGACCTGGGTTCTATTCCCAGCATCCCATATGGTTCCCTGAGCACCGCCAGGAATAACTCCTGAGTGCAGAGCCAGTAGTAACCCCTGTGCATCGCCAGGTGTGACCCAAAAAGAAAAAAAAAAAGAGAGAAGGGGCAGATCCAGATTCATTCACGTACATGACATTAATGAACCATTGGGATCAGGGAAGAACCGTTCCTGGGGCTCCTGACTCACATGCAGAGCGGTCAGCAGATGATGCCAGTATCACACACCCTGTGCTCTACCCAGAAGCATGTGTGTGTGGGTGGTTGTGTGGGGTGGCAGCATTTAATTCAACATGGGTGAGGGTCAAGAAGGTCTCTGGCGACAAGCAGTCACATGTGGGGCCAGAGCGATACAACAGAGAGTAAGGCACTTGCCGCCTTGCACACACACGTTTGATCCCCAGAACTTCACAGGATTCCCCAGAATTTTCCGCCACACACACAGAAATTCCTGAGTGTAGAACCAGGAGCAGGACCTGAGCATGCTGGGTATGGCCCCCAAACTAAATAAACAAACAAAGCAGTAGCAAGCACCAGCTTTCTAGAAGGATCAGTGTAGTTCTATTCTGGGCAAAAGAGAAAAGCAAGCAGTTAGTTCCCAGTGGAATCAACATGGGGAGCACCTCAGGCAGAGACAGGAGGAGAGCAAATGGAATAAGCGACATCACTGAGGACTTCACTTTATCCTGAAGACAAGGAGGCACTATGCAAGAATTCTGAGCTGCACCTCAAAGATTCCCACTTCCTTTTCAGATATCGTCTGGCTCGAGTGGGGTGACCCAGCAGAGAGATATTAGACTGGATTCTGCTGCCCTCAGCCACCAAAGTAGAACGAGAGCAGCAGCCATCAAACCCCAGTAGAGTCAGCACTCAGGGCAGACGGGGTGGCCAAGCCACCAGAAAGACGGGTCTAGCCAGCAATGTGCAATGCTTCTCACTCAGGCAAAAGGACTGAGTCAAAGCCAAAGATGGGCGGCAAGAGAGAGAGTACAGCGGGTCGAGCGTTTGCCTTGCATGCCACCAACCCTGGCTCGATCTCTGGCATCCCATCCCCGTACGGTCCTAGAGTACACCCAGGAGTAATTCCTGAGTGCAGAGCCAGAAGTAACCCCTGAGTATCGCAGGGAGTGAGTGACCCAAGAAGAAATTAAAAATGATATTTAAGGATTAAATCTCAGTTTAAAACAATCTTCCAATTCCATGTTACAAATATGAGGACTAGTCGATTAAGATTTATCTAAAATATGACTTTGGCAAAATCTGTACAACAGATAACTTTTGTTCTTGGGCCACATCCAGTGGTGCTTACGGCTTACTTCTAGTTCTATGTCAGGGGACCATTTGTGGTGCTGAGGACCGAACCTAGGTGGGCAAAGTGCAAAGCAAAAGCCTTAACACCTGCGTGAGACCAATCCGGGTTCGATCCCCGGCATCTCATACGGTCCCCAAAGCCCCATCAGAAGTGATGCCCTGAGCTCGGAACCAGTCCTGACCATCACTGTAGATGGCCAAAACAAAACCATGGAGTCTTAAAGGGTGTTGGGTGATGTCAGCAGACCTCACTGATCTGGAGTCACGTGAGCAGAGCCTTGAGGGCAGTGAGGTCCATCTGGAGGAGGGGAAAGGTCATGTGCAAAGGCCCTGAGAAGACACTGAGGAAGGCAACTAGGGGAGAATCATTATGGCTGCGTTCCAACACACAGAACCTTTAGGAAGGGTGACTTCCTGTCTCTGATGTCGGCAACATCTAGTTTCAAAGTTTCACCTTCACTTAAAAGCCGACCCCTGCCACTTGTTCTGTTCCTGAACTCCACTTTTTTTTTTTTTTGCAGAGTTGTATTTACAGTCCCTGCCCTGCCCATTCCTGCCCTGCCCTGCCCTGCCCTGCCCAGCTGACAGTGGCTGCTGGAATCATTAAACCAGGTCGCAGATGAGTACAGAGTGCCTGCGTTCAACCACCTGAGCTCCCAAGACCATTCATAAAGCTGCAGTCGACTCACCTCTCGGGGCCTATTTCTTTTATTGAACACCGAGATCCACATTTTATTTTATTTTTTTGCCGAGATCCACATTTTAAAACAAAAGAATGGTTCTTCTGAAACACAGTCATTCTTACCCACTTGGGGGGAAAAGGAATTCTTAAGTGAGAGAACACGTTTCTGCGTGTGAGTGAAAAATAACAACAGACTATGAAAAAAGTATTCTCCTCAAAGAAGCTGCTTCTTGGGCCACGGAGATAGTCCAAAGGGTTTGTGAGGGGCTGGAGCAAGAGCAGTGATAGCACAGCGGGTAGGGCGTTTGCCTTGTACATGGTCGACCCGGGTTCGAGTCCCACATCCCATATGGTCCCCTGAGCACCACCAGGAGTGATTCCTGAGTGCAGAACCAGGAGTAACCCCTGTGCATTGCCGGGTATGACCCAAAAAGAAAAAAAAAGGGGGGGAGTGGGGGGTTACTGTGTGTCACTTTCCATGCTGAGGACCTAGGTTTAGTCACCAGCACTACCTGGTCTGCCATCTCCAAGCCAGGAGCAGCCTCTGAGCCCCACTGGGTTTGGTTTCCCCTCTCTCCCACCTCCTCCCCTCCCCCACAAAAAAACACAAATAGAGGTCACACTCATCAGTGTTCAAAGGGGCCTCCAGGGCCATACCAGATGACTGACAGGCTTTGTCAAGGACCAATGCAGGGTCCCACGCATTCTACTACTCGGAATATCTGCCTGAAGCCCTCTGCATTGCCCTTTTTTAATACTAACACTAACTGAAGAAGGGGAGATGGTGGTTTGGGACACACCCAGTGGTGCTCAGGGGCTAATCCTGGCACTATGCTCAAGAATCATAACTAGTGTGCGAGCAATAATACAGTATGCAGGGAAACTGCTTTGCATGTGGAATACCCGGGTTCAATCCCGGCATCCCATATAGCCCTCCGAGCACCGCCAGGAATAATTCCTGAGCTCAGAGCCAGTAATAACCCCTGAGCATTGCCAGATGTGGCCCAAAAAACAACAACAAAAAAAGCCACTCCTAGCAGAGTTTGGCAGACCATATACAGAGCCAGAAATTCAAATAAAAGATTTTCTTTTGATCACAATTCTTCAAAAAATCTTTTACACTAACTGCAGATGAGCTCCAGCGATGTTCCTGGCCCCAAACAATATCTGAAGGGTTTCTGTCAGTATGATGCATTTCCTTCATACTTGAAATTTTCTCCAATGAATTTAACCAACTCGATGAAAGCAGCCTACCTCTCTTGAGCATCAGACATGGCTAAGTGCCACCGAGAAAAGGGGATAAAGAAAACCTGCTCTATTTTATAGGCAGAGTACAATCTAACAAGGAAGTAAAGATAAGCACACAAATAAACTCTGATACGATAAGGGCCCTGGGGCTGGAACCTGGGGCACCGGAATGGGTTTGACATAGGAGAAATGGAGAAGACCAAGGGATTGAACAGAGAAGGGCAGGCACAGAGACAGAAAAAAGGACAACACAGCCAGGAGGGCTCAAGGGTCATTCAGTTTGGCTGACATCAGGGCCAAATAGTTCAAACTTTTTTTTTTTTGCAACAGCAGCCCAGGACATACTTATTCTTAAAGACAAAACAAAGAATAGTTTATAAAAATTTAAAATATTTATGTCACTGAAATATAAGGCTACCAACTAAACAGGTACCTCGATGGGGTAGAGCACAGCTTTTGCATGTAGGAGGCCTGAGTTCAATCTCTGACACTGCATAGGAGGCCCTGAGCCGACCAAGCGTGATCCCTGAGCACAGAGCCCAGAGTAAGCCCTGAGCATAGCTGGGTATGGCCCTCAAACAAACAGAAACAAACTGTTGGCAACTTCTGTAGAGGCCTGAGAGAGCACAGAAGTTAAGGCTCTTGCCTATGGGGGTGACCGCAACAGTTCGGTGGGCAGGGCACTTGCCTTGGATGCAGTTGACCTGGGTTCGATCCCCAGCATCCTATATGGTCCCCTGGGCACCACCAAAAATAATTCCTGAGTGCAGAGGCAGGAGTAACTCCTCAGCACCGCCAGGTGTGGCCCCTCCGAACTGAAATTACATCAAATAGAAAGTGCTTGCCTAGCATTGCAGCGGCAACCCTAGTTCAAATCCCAGGTTTTAGGCCAGGGTCCCCCAAGCACCATCAGCTGTGCAGCCAGCCCCTGAGCACCAATGGACAGGCTACTACTCCCCTCCGCCCAAGATGCGAGAGTCCTGTGGATCTAGGGAGGTGATCGGCAATCAGCTGAAGGCTGATGGCTTTCCAGGGATGCATCTGTAACTAGGAAGAGCATTCTAAGTTCTGGGTCAGCTGAGGCAGGCCATGGTGCCACGCCACAGGGGAAGCAGACAAACACACAATGTGCCTGTCTCCAGCAGCCCTGTGTTTAGTCCCCCTGTCCCCCACCACTGACTCACCCCATTTCCCCACTCCCCACAGGGAGCAAGGAGTCGTCTGTGCTAAGCGAGCTGGTGGTGGTTGGTGGTCGGTCTGTTGGTCTAAGGTCTAAGAGGGAAGGCAGGGGCATGGCTGCTCCTGGCCCTGCACTCAGACATCATTCAAGGGGGACTGTCTGAGATATCGGGGATCGGTCCCAGGTTTAGCCGCCTGCAGGGCAAGCATCCTACCTGCTGTACAATTGCTCCAGCCCCATATGGGTTACTTTTGACTGTCTGTGTCGCACAGCGGTTGGGCATTTGCCTTGCACGCAGCCAGCCCGGCCAAGCTGGGTTCGATTTCTCCACCCCTCTCGGAGAGCCCGGCATCGCCCGCACGGCAAAGCCTGGCAAGCTACCCGTGATGTATTCAATATGCCAAACACAGTAACAAGTCTCACGATGGAGACATTACTGGGCCCATTCGAGCAAATCGATGAACAACAGGAGGACAGTGACAGTGACAGTGTCGAATTTAATGCTTGCTAAATCTTTTTGTTTGTTTTTTGTTTTTGGGCTCAGTCTGGTGTTGCTCAGGATCTTCTCCAGTGCATTGTTTGGGGGTCCTGTTGGTAGTGCTCAGACCACGTGGTGCAAAGGGACTGACGTCAGGTCTCCAGCATAAAGCCTACCCTGTGAGTGCTCTCCTCAGTCCTATCCTATCAAATGCAACCTCCCCCCAATAGCACTAGTTAGACTCTGCAACCACTGAAACTTTGTATGTGCCTGTCAAGTTGACTGGTGGGGCTGGGGAGTGGATGGAGGTGGGGAGGGAATCAGGAAACACTGGTGGAGGGAAGTTGGCAGGGGTGGTGGGATTGGTGTTGAAATATTATGTGCCTCAAATCCAATCATCAATAACTTTGTAAGTCGCAATTCTTTAAACTTAAATATTAGCCAGACTCTATCAATGATCAATGTGAAGTTGACATACAGACACATACATATTTTTGTGGTGTCAGGGACCAAACCCAGCGTCTCACACATGCAAGATACATGAGAGCACCACTGAGCCACATTCCAGGTTCCAGGAGAAGAAAACCTGAAAAGCAAGTGCACTCCACTGGCCAGCGTCAACTCCTCAGAGCCTGCGCTGTGGATGTCCGGGCTCGAGCATCTGCTCTCCCCACTGGAAACGGGAAGATGGCCAAATACTCTTGGGTAACGTGTTTTCAATTTACAAACCACTTCAAGCAGCCTGGGAGGAGGCTCAGGTGGTGGAGCACGAGCCTCTAGTGCGAGGCCCCAAGTCTGGTCCCCACACCACATGCCTTCTCCCCACCCTCAACACACCAGCATGAGAGGTAGCCCCTACAAAAAAAAAAAAAACAAACAATAAACTGCACTTTATGATCACTGTATCACTGTCATCCCGTTGTTCATCAATTTCCTCGAGCAGGCACCAGTAACGTCTCCATTCGTCCTATCCCTGAGATTTTACAAGTGCCACATTGGAGGCTCTTTCAGGGTCAGGGGATTGAGACCCACCATTGTTACTGGGTCTTGGCATATCGAATACACCACGGGGAGCTTGCCAGGCTCTGTGGTAGCCTGCCGGGTTCTCCGAGAGCAAGAACTAGACAATAAGATGTCGCACTTTATGCTGTCTCGTGAAAAAAAATTTGGGGGGGGGGCACACCTGGCAATATTCAGGCTTTGCTCCTGGCTCTGCGCTCAGAGAATACTCCTGGCAGTGCTGGGGGACCATATGGGATGCTGGGGATCAAACCTGGCTGGTCATGTGTAAGGCAAGTGCCCTACTGGCTGTACTATCACCCCCTGGTCTGAAACAGCTTTTTTATTTCACTGTCACTGTCCTCCCGTTGTTCATCAATTTGCTCAAGCGGGCCCAGTAACAATGTGAGACTTGTTACTGTGTTTGGCATATCAAATACATCAAGGGTAGCTTGCCAGGCTCTCCGAGAGGGGCAGAGGAATCTAACTCGGGTCAGCTGTGTCGGCCGCATGCAAGGCAAACGCCCTAACCGCTGTGCTCACTTTGGCAGCACAATACTAAAATTGGAATGATACAGAGCTTTTTTATTTAAAAAAAAATGTAGGAGTACTGCAATTTATTCCAAAATAGCATTTTTCAATGCCGGTTCAAGAGATGCAAAATAGTCTGCTAAAGTACACTGGAATCTGAAGTTTCTCACCCTGGACAGGGGCTTACATTTAATAGGGCTATTTAATAATAATAATAATAATAATAATAATAAATTGTTTTCATCTGAGAGTACAGGGCTTTCTCACAATAATATTTTGGGTTTTGCTTGTTTTGGAGCCAAACTATTCAGCTGTGCTCAGGGCTTAATCCTGACTCTGGACTCAGGTTCACTCCTGGTGGAGCTTAGGAGACCGCATGGGGTGTTGGGGATCAAACCCAAGTTGGCCACACATAAGGTAAAGTGCATCACCTGTTGTTCTATCTCTCTTGCCCTCATAATAATATTTTGAAGCAATATATACTTTGTGTGTGTGTGTAGATGGTACCAAGACTTGAACTCAAGCCTGTGAGGTAACAGACACAATGACATACTCTAGTTCAGAATGAAGAGGTGAACAAGAAAAGCAATTTGCTTTGTTGTGGCGAGGTAGTAGTGGTAATATTCTTCCCAGAGAAACCACCTTATCTTCCTTTTAAATGTCTACGATATTGGCATTAGGAAAGCAATGTATAAATGTTCTAGGAAACGCAAGCACATGGCATTTCCAACAGTAACAAGTAAAAATTCCTCGCCTTCCTTCCAACCTCATTCCACTTGCCACTACTGGTCATGTTCCCCCCATTCCCCCATTTCCAACGTGGCACTATTCCATAGAGAGGCTTTTCAAGCTGAAAAAGTGTAACATCACTGAACAGAGTTGGAAAGAGATGCATGGAAACACTAGCATATAGCAAGGGGTGGAGGAGAGAGAGAGAGAGAGAGAGAGAGAGAGAGAGAGAGAGAGAGAGAGAGAGAGAGAGAGAGAGAGAGA
>JAOXYA010106371.1:0-10746 GCA_028565675.1 Sorex palustris | reverse complement strand
CTGAAACCCAAGCACAACAACTTGTAAGTCTACAACTGTACCTCATGGTGTTTCACTAATAAAACAAAACAAAACAACAACAAAAAACTCACAGGGACTTAAAAAGTCTTGTGTGTGAGTGTGCAGAAGGACCAATGGTATAGAAGATTCTTGTCCCCAAACAGTCAGGTTGAAAGGGAAGCGGGGGAGGAAGGCAAGGAAGCTCCCAGATGATGGAAGGGCTCTCCTGAAGAAGGAATCCACAGAAGGCAGAAGTCTTGTTACCACAGATTCGAGGGTGAGTGTTTCTTTTATATGTTAAAACAGAGGATGCTGAGATGATTATCTTCTGGGATCAGGACCCAGCAGGTTATCCTGGTTACCAGGTATAATAGAGGCCACCCTCCTGACATTCCGCGGTGGCAACTCTCTCCTTGAGGGACATATCCCTAATACTGTCCTACCTGTTCCCATTCTGTGCTACCACAGATACACAGGGAAGGGTTAAAATAAAATGAGAAGTCACAGATGACCATGGAAAAAGAACATGTCTGCCAAGTCACACAGTTCCAATACCCAGCCACATGTGTATTTACTAAGGGCAAACAATGCTCTATCTCTCCTGCCGCTTGCATTCGGTGGTCTCCACTTCCCTCACTCTGGGGAGACCGACGGCGATGTGCAGGCGAAGGAAGGAATGAGAGCCAGGCTGGCCGGTATCAATATCAGTTTATTCCAGTCTCCTCTCCAGTCTCCTCTGATTCCCCTTCTCTCTCTCTCTCTCTCTCTCTCTCTCTCTCTCTCTCTCTCTCTCTCTCTCTCTTTCATTCTCCTTCTGGCAAAAAAAAAAGTCTTTCCTTTGGTTTATTTTTTCTTATTTTTATTATTGCAGGAGAGTCATGCCTGGCGGTGCTCAGAGTTTTTTTCCCAGCATTGCTTGGGGGATCATGAGTTTCTGGGGATCAAACCTGAGGGGGCCTCACCCTTGCAAAGCCCAACATTCAGCCCCAGGGCCTTTTCTCCAGCCCTAATTTTTGCATTCAGGGCCTAAGCAATAGTCGTACAGCAGTTAGGGCACTTGCCTTACAAGCGGCTGACCTGGGTTCGATCACCGGCATCCCATATGGTCCCCCACGCTCCACCAGAAGTATTCCTGAGTGCCAAACCAGGAGTAACCCCTGAGCACCACTGGGTGTAGCCTAAAATAAAATCCTAAATTTTGCATTCTGTTAGAGTCAGGGCAGGCATAGGATTATTTTTAAATCATCCAGTGGGGGAATAGAAATCAACTCACTCAGATAGTAGGTTTTATTATCTGGGAATTTCAGGGATGGAAATTGATGTGAAATATGTGATTAAGGGGGTGTCTGAAGTGAATGATGCTGCTGAAAGCAGACTATAGACCAAACATGATTGCCACTCAGTGCCTCTTTTGCAAACCACAGCACCCAAAAGGAGGGAGAGAACAAAAGGGAATGCCCTGCCACAGAGACAGGGTAAGATGGGGGGTATGGGGGGGATACTGGGAACATTGGTGGAGAATGGGCACTGGTGGAGGGATGGGTACTCAATCATTGTATGACGGAAACGCAAGCACAAAAGTTTGTAAGTCTGTAACTGTATCTCATGGTGGCGATTCATTAAAAAATATTTTAAAAATTAAAATAAATAAAAAATAAAATACTAAATATAAACATAGAACCCTGAGCCTTCCCAGGAGTGAGCCCTGAGTGTTGAGCCAGGCGAAAGCTGTGAACATTCCTGGATGTGGCCCCCCAATATAAATAAATAAATAAATAAATGGGGTGTCTGGAAAGGTGGAGAGGTGGGGGGGGGCTGACAGCCTGGAGGGGGCCCTCAGGGCCCTGCCCAGAGGCCTGGCCCCGGCTGGCTGCTAGCTGGCCCAGCCTCTCCCGAATAAGGGTATGGGGCCAAGGGACTCCAGCCAGCAGGGACCTAACGGGAGCCCCTGGTCGGCTGCTTGGTGGGGGAGAGCGGAGGAGGGCACTGCACCCTCAGAGACTTCCAGAAGCTGGAGGGGACATAGCCAACTCGCCAGTCCAGTTTCATCCCCCCAGGCAGGTTCACGTGTGTTCCTGGGAGTGGACAGGCCGGAGCCCCGGGAACTCTGGAGCCAGGCCTGGGTCTCTGAATTCCGCACCGCTGACAGAGGTCAGGCAGAGGCGGGGCTGGGCTGTGCCTGCTTCCTCAGTGCTACCGTGTGGGGATCTCCTGGGGCACACGGGGTACAGGGCCCGGTCCAGTCCCACGTGCGGGATTTCGGGCTCACTGGCCGCCTTCTTGCCCTTTATTTGGCCTCTCCCAGAAGGGGTCATCCCTCGCGCTGGGTCCCCAGAGTAATAGGAGTCTATGGCCTTTGCTGGACCACCGTTGGGACCACCTGCCTTAATCTCGGGTCAGTCACCTGATCTCCAAGGTTCCACCCTCCAGCCCAGTAGCACCAGGACCATGGTCAGCTGCATCCCAGCATCTGGAGGGGAGCGAGTCCCCACGAAAAAGAATCAGCAACCGGGGCCGGAGCGATAGCACAGCGGGGAGGGTATTTGCCTTGCACGTGACCGACCCGGGTTCGAATCCCAGCATCTTATATGGTCCCCCTGAGCACCGCCAGGAGTGA
The DNA here is from genome assembly GCA_028565675.1 of Sorex palustris. Taxonomy (NCBI): domain Eukaryota; kingdom Metazoa; phylum Chordata; class Mammalia; order Eulipotyphla; family Soricidae; genus Sorex; species Sorex palustris. The sequence continues at coordinate 8,129 of JAOXYA010106371.1, read as the reverse complement.
TTCCTGAGTGCAGAGCCAGGAGGAACCCTTGAGCATCGCTGGGTGTGACCCAAAAAGCAGAAAGCAAAAAAAAAAAAAAAAAATCTCTCTCTCAGTGCCTCTCAGTACCTCCGCCAAGGACACCCTCCCTGGCAGAGAAGCGTGGACCTCACCAGGAACCGCTGAAACAGCTTTGCTGTCCTGCACACCTGCACGCCGGCCCTGCCAGCCAGTGTGCCCAGCCCCGGGCTCCCTCCAGGGAGCAGCCTGAGTGGCCAGAGAGGCAGCATAGACCCGGCTCCAGGCTCTGCAGAGTGAGAGGTGGGCCAGGCTCTTCTTCATGGGCTCCAGGAGTCCGATCACACCATTGTTGTCCCGGAAGGAGCCCCAAAGGAGGACTCAGCCATCCTCGGTGAGTGCCACTGTGTGACTGTCTCCAGCTGACACCTGTCTCACGCTCACAGGCACTGACTCTGAGCCCTCCACGGATGTGTGCCTTCCCAGGGCACCCTTGTCACTGCAGTCGAAGGAGACCTGGCCACTTCTGCTCAGACACACACAGTGTGCTTTTCTCGGCCTCTGCCTGCACAACGTCCTCTGAATGGGCACCAGAGCTGGCTCTGCGGTGGGCCTCCAGGGCCGCTGGGGCCAGGCTGAGCGTCCAGCTCCTCGGGCAGTGCCAGTCTCACCCTCTCCCGTCCCAGGCCCTCCCCGGGTCCCGGCCCGCGAGCTGCCCCTTCTGACAGTTGTCTGGCAGCTGGGCAGGTTTGTCAGTGGTGGCGTCAGCCGCCCCTCACTGGCCCCTGGCCCATGTGGACAAAGAATCGGCTCTTCTTGTCTCTTAGGAGGGGGTGGGAAGGGCTGGGGCTGCCCTGGTGACCCCAGCACTGCGGGGAGGGGACCCTAAACAAACAAGGAAACATCACATGGGGAGGACAGAGAGGGCTGAGAGCAGGAGCCTTGGACTGAGCCCCCAGTATCACCACATGGACCCCAGCACTGCCCAGAGCGGCTGTCCCCGCACAAAGAAAAAGAATCAGCCCCCTTTCAGTGCCTGCCCCCAGGGCAACCTGGTAGAGAAACCTGCAGCAAATCTGAGCCGTTAACACAGTCTCCCTGTCCTACACACGTGCAGGCTGGCCCTGCCAACCAGTGCCCGGGCCTGTCTCCCTCCATCCAGCCCTCGGCCTGGACTGTGCCCCAGAACTCAGCGCCTGGCCTTATTTGGAAGTCAGGTCCATCCAGAAGTGATTGGTCACGGTGTCATTCTGGAGCAGGGAGCCCGGGAGCCCGCGGTGTCCTTATAAGCAGAAGAGCTCACCCAGAGACACCGGGAAATCACGTGACAAGGGAGGCGAGATGAAGACACCCACCACCCCACCCCCGGGCCCCCCACGGCTGGGGGAGAGGCCTGGCCGGAAGCCGCCCTGCAGTGGGCAGACTTCCGGCCGCCTGGATGGAGCAGAAGCATGCCTGGGCTTCCCTTGCGGCTGTGTTCAGTCCCCCGAAGCTGTGATCATGGCTACAGAGGCCCCAGCAACCCTGCAGGGATCTTGCCCGAGGCTGCCCAGGGGGCATGGGTGCTGCTCTGCCCTCCAGCTGCAGCGTCCTGCCTCACTCCTGCCCTCCAGCTGCAGTGTCCTGCCTCACTCCTGCCCTCCAGGTGCAGCATCCTGCCCCACTCCTGCCCTCCAGCTGCAGTATCCTGCCCCACTCCTGCCCTCCAGCTGCAGTGTCCTGCCTCACTCCTGCCCTCCAGGTGCAGCGTCCTGCCTCCTTCCTGCCCTCCAGCTGCAGTGTCCTGCCTCACTCCTGCCCTCCAGGTGCAGCGTCCTGCCTCACTCCTGCCCTCCAGGTGCAGCGTCCTGCCCCACTCCTGCCCTCCAGGTGCAGCGTCCTGCCCCACTCCTGCCCTCCAGCTGCAGTATCCTGTCCCACTCCTGTCCTCCAGCTGCAGTGTCCTGCCTCACTCCTGCCCTCCAGGTGCAGTGTCCTGCCTACTCCTGCCCTCCAGCTGCAGTGTCCTGCCTCACTCCTGGGCCAGCTCCCTGGTCTGGCTACTGTGGGGGGGAGGGGAGAAGGGGAATTGGGGCACAATCAAGCACACCCCAACAAACAGCCTTCTGTGAGGTTTCTCGGGGCACCACTGATAGATGGGGCCACATAGCGGCCTGAGTGATAGCACAGCCGGGAGGGCATTTGCCTAGCATGTGGCCGACCCAGGTTTGATCCCCAGCAACCCATATGGCCCCCACCCCCACCCCGAGCACTGCCAGGTGTGATTCCTGAGTGCAGAGCCAGGAGTAAGCCCCCAAAACAGAACCAAAATAATCAAAAGGGACCGCACAGCAGAGCTTAGCCAGGTGCAGGCCAGTAGGTCTCGAGGTGCAGGGGGAGGGTGAGGACGTAAGACACCAGAATCCCACTCGGGGCCCCCTGCACCTCCGCCTGGATGGAAGCAGAAGCATGATACAAGGGGGCATCCCAATCCCCACCCCGAGATGCTCAGGGCCGACTCCTGCCCTGGGCTCAGAGCTCGCTCCCAGGGGCACTTGGGGACCCGTGTGGAGTGCTGGGGACGGAGCCCGGGGCTCATGCCAGCTCTCAGCACCAGGCCCCTCCTGGCGCCTCAGTGCCCTCACACTCTGGGTGTCAAGCTGCCAAAATTAGGGGCCAGAGGCAACTCCCAGGCTTTTGTGTGGGACAAGGGAAAGGGCAGGCACGCCCGTGGATGGTGGTGGTGGGAGCTCAGGTCACCTCAGAGGAAGGCGAGGACCTGCCTCCTTTTGTGTCTTTTTAACAAGGGGGATGGATGAGCACTTTTCGTGTGTGAAGAGAGGGGTTTTAGCCACACCCGGCGTGCTCAGGGGCTACTCCCGGCTCTGTACTCGGACACTCACGGGATGCTAGGGGTCAAATCCAGGTGGACAGCACGCAAGGCCAGCACCCAACCCTCGGTTCTAGCGCTCACCATGGGCTGAGCACTCTTCATTGAGCTTAAAGCAGGCTGGCCGGTGAGACAGGGCTCGGGAGGGGAAGATGATGGTCTTCTGGGTCACCCAGCTTCTTGGGTCCATCCAGTGACAATCTATCACCTCTCCCTGGGAATTTTCTTCTTCAGGGACTCTTCTTCCCTCACGGGGCCCTGCCTCCCACTTAACCCCTCTGTCTCGAGCCGGCTCCTGCCCCCCAGCCCTCAGCCCCTTGGGCACAGATCCTGCTCGGGCCTCTCAATCCTCACCACAGTGCTGGAGGGGGGGGAAGGGAAAGGCCCTGAGCTTCACCCCACCCCCTCCCCAAAGGACGCACCCACACATTTCTTGCAAAGGAGCCGAGCGCCCCCTAAGGAAAGTCTGCAGAAGAAGCCTCCTCCGCGGACAGAGCACCAACGTTTGGGGAGGATTCTCTGGGCTCCTGACTCCTCTTCTTCTCCACACGCTTAGCCACGCGCTCGCTCCACTCCAGAGCCGGGACCCCCAGACCCCAGCAGTTTGCCCCCAGATCTGACTGTCGCTGGGAACACCTCGGAGTGGGGACGAGAGGGAGGTGCCTGGTGTCCACTTGCAGAGCGGCCTGCGGGGAAGCTCTCTGGACTCTGACCACGGGCCTGGCATGCCAGGAAGTGGGTTCCTGCAACTGACCGCCTGGGAAGGCCCAGTGCAAGCTCTGGGAGACTCCCCCAGGGGCCGAAGACATAGAACAGCAGGTGAGCCTTGCATGACGCAGATTCAGTTCCTGGCACCACGTAGGGTGACCCAGCTCTGAGCACAGAGCCAGGAGTCAGCCCTGAGTACAGGCAGGTGTGGCCCCAATAAGCAAAATAAAAACTCTTCCTCAGGTTCCCCAACTGATTCAGATGCTTCTCTGGGGTGGGGGGAGTTGGGCCACACTCGGGGACCCTACGTGGTGCCAGGGATTGGACCCGGGGTGGCCACATGCAAGGCAAGCGTCTGTACTAGCTCTGTTCAGGTCCTCCTCCAGTGGGTCACTGCACTCTCTTAGGGAAAAAACCCAACAAATCCCATGTGACTTCGGAGAAGCGCTCCCGCGTGGAGGAGACATGGGGGCCTCCTTGGCCTCTGAACCAGCCACTGGTCAGCACTTGGCCACTCCCTGGGCAGCTCCCCGTGATTCACACATCCTGCCCCGCTGCAGGCCTGGGGATGTCCAGGCATTCCAGAAGGGACTGGCGGTCAGCACCGTGTGGAGGGCTCAGAGGCTGCCTGCCTCCCAGGCAGGGGTACGAAAGAGCAGGGCGGAGACGGGGAATGGGCATTTCTGGCCAATGTACAGGTGCTGCCACTGCAAAGTCAGAGAAACCCAGAGTCCGAGACTCTGCTTTGGACATCAAGGGTCTGTTATGGTCTCCGCAACCTCCAGCCATGGTGGGTGGGTGGTGGAAGACAGGACAGAGCAGCATCGGCAGAGAAGGTGCTTCCCTCTGCTGGACTAGCCTCAGTCTACTGCAGGAGAGTCTGGGGGTCAGGATGGGTCTGGTCTGCCCTCAGTGTGGTCTGGACGTGGGGTCCCACTAAACCACCAGAGAGCGGGACTGGTTCCACCACTTGAGAGTTCCGGGAGCTCGGGCTTAGGCAGACCTCAGGGAACTGCTCTTGGCAGAAAGAGGTGAAGCCAGGCTTGTCTTTTTCCTCCAGGAAAGAAATAGTTCTACTGATGACGACTGTTGGAACATTGCATGACTGAAAACCAGCCCTGAACGACTTTGTAACTGCGTATCTCACAGTGATTTGGTGATTCAATTAAAAAAAGAGAAAAATTTCTCTTTTTTGGGTGCCCCCAGGACCCAAAAACGTTCATTCAAAGAGGCGTATATGTGCACCATTATTCACTGCAGCACTTAGTCCAATAACTAAGATGTGGAATCAACCTACGTGTCCAACTGTAGGTCAGTGGATCATGAAGATGTGGTACATACACATAATAGAATACTACGCAGCTGTAAGGAAAGATGAAGTCATGCAATTTGCTGCCACATGGATGGAACTGGAAGATATCATGTTGAGTGAAGTAAGTCAGAGGACAAACACAGGATGATCTCACATATATGCAATACAAGGATTAGTTGGACGAGAAATGTGGTGTTTGAAAGGGGGATGCCTAGACCACCCTTGACACCAGGGTAAAGGTAGGATAGAGAAGGAAAGAAATCAAGGGGAAAAGACGAAAGGGAGATGAAGCCGTGGGCAGTAGGGGCCATGGGGATCCAAGAACACTGGTGGTTTAAAGAAGTGGAGTCAGGCCGGAGTCAGCAACGTTGGAAACAAGAGATTCTAACTCCAAAGACAGAGCTTTAAAATGTGCCTGTCCCAGTGGAGTACTATATAGCTGTTAGAAAAAGTGAAGTCATGAAATTTACATACAAGTGGTACAACATGGGAAGTATCATGCTAAGCGAAATAAGTCAGAAAGAAAGGGACAGACGTAAAAAGATTGCATTCATCTGGGGAACATAAAGTAACAAAATAGGAGATTAACACCCAAGAGTGGCCGAGATAAGTACCAGGAGCTTCACTCCATGGTTTGGAGGCCAGCCGCACATCCTAGAGGAAAAGGCAGCTCAGATAGAGAAGGGAGCACCAAATAAAGGGTGTTGGGAGGATACTCCCAGGACGGGAGATGCATGCTGAAAGTAGACGATAGACCGAACATGACTGCCATTCAATGCCTCTTTTGCAAACCACAACACCCAAAAGGAGAGAACAAAAGGGAATGCCCTGCCACCGAGGCAGGGTGGGATGGGGGGGATGGGTGTAGGAGGGATACTGGGATTAGAGGTGGTGGAGAATGGGCACTGGTGGAGGGATGGGTACTAGATCATTGTATAATCGAAACCCAAGCACAAAAATTTATAAGTCTACAATTGTACCTCATGATGTTTCACTAATAAAAATTTTTTTAAAAAATGTGCCTGTCCAGGGGGTGTGCAGGAGGCGGGGAGGGGGGGAAGGGAACCTGGGACCCTGCGAAGAAAACACGTGGTGGGACTTGGTATGTCTGAAACTCAGCTACAAACAACTTTGTAAACCATGGTACTTGAAGAATGACTTTTTTTAAGAGCGAAAAAGAAGAATTTCAGGAGGAGACAATGCCATAAAACCATTTTTTTTAAATTGTTGCTTTTTTTTTTAGGGGGACCGTACCTGTGATGCTCAGAGCTTACTCCTGCTGTGCTTAGGGTTCCCTCTGGCAGTGCTCAGGGACCGTACGGGGTAGTCATGTACAAGGCAAGCAAGTGTCTTAACCTTTGTACTATCTCTCCGGTTCCAAAATAAAATAATGTTCTCGAAAATGAAAGGAGGTAGTCCATAAAGCAAAAGAAAGAAATGACACATATGGGTTCCATGTCTTTCCTTTTTGTCCCCCTGGCCTCGGTGGTAGAACAGCTGGGTCTCTCCAAGCTTGGGGGAGGGATTTTCTTCTGTAACCACCTTCCTATTTGGTACCAATGACCTCCAGTTCCAATGCATCAGACAGACAAGGTGGGAATGGTAGTACAGCAGGTAGGGCACTGGCTTTGCACCTGACACACCGGGGTTTGATCCCCAGCACCCCGTTAGGTCCCTGGAACTCAGGACTAATCTGAGCATAGAGCAGAAATACGCCCTGAGCACCACCTTGTGTGGCCCAGAAATAAAACAACAGAAAGGAAATCACAGGATATGGAAAAGCATGGTTTGAGCTCCTGTTCAACTTAGAAAAAAAGGAAACAATTGAGAAGGGGGGGTTAGAGGGGTTGGTAGAGAGGGCAGAAACCCCGATTCCCTAAAATCCCTTCCAGGCAGGGGTCTGAACTCTTGATTCTTGGCGCTTTGAAAAGGCAGGTCCTGGGCGCGAAGGGGCCGCTCTGGGTCCCTTCTGTTAAGTAAGAGCAGGCCCTGTTTTTGTCGACTGTTGTGGTGGCAGCTTGGCGCCGGGATGAGGGTCCCACACTTGACCGCGGTACCGTGGTGATCGGGGCAACGGTGCCCGTGCCAAATGCTGGCAAGGCTGACCTCGACCACTGCGCCACGTCCCGGGGCCTCACATTCCACACTGCGCCGTGATTTTCTAGGGATGCTGCGAGTTTTCTTTATTCCCGGGAGACCACCGACCCAGAGGTTCAGGTGGGTGCAGCTCCCGCCAGGGCTTGAAGAGTGGGAAGCGGCGGGGAGAGGACGTGGCCAGCAGCATCCCGAGCCGACGCCGGACCCCGGGCTCGCCGACCACTTCCGCCGCCGGCCGGGAGGGGGCGCGGCCGAGCGGCCTCCGCTCCCGCCTCTCCTCCCGGGATGCTCCGCTCCGGCGCGGCCCGTGATTGGCTGCGCGGCCCCACGTGAGGCGGGGCTGGCGGCCCCGGTTGCCGGGGTGACGGCGGCGGCGGCGGTGGAGGCAGTCGGGCCGGGGGGCTCGGCTTGGAGCGGGTCGCGGCGCACCAGGTAAGTGTCTCCCGCGCCGCCGAGCGTGCTCCTGTGCTGCGATCGGGTCTCCCCTGCGGTCCAGGGCGCCCCGAGGCGGCCGCCTGGACGCCCCCGAGAGAGGCCCGGCTGCTTCCCGCCTGTTGCCTCTCTCCTGGGCCAGCTGGAGGGGAACCTGGAGCAGAGGATGGCCGGGGGGGCTTCCAGACACCCGCGCCCCCACCGTGCGTCGCCTCACCCCGCTTCCCGGCCGCCACCGGCTCCAGAGTGCAGACGTCTAGGGCGCAGAGTCCGGCTGCGGCCCGGCAGATTCGCCTTCCAGGGCGATCCCGGCTGTCCTAGGCGCTGGGTCTGTCGAGATCCAGAAGCTGCCCCCGGCGCTCTGCAGAGCCAGAAGTTTCCCCTAGTTTCTGGGCTATGCACAGAGAAGGTCTCCATGGCCCGCTCCCAGCGGGGGTGGCTGGGAAGCTCAGCGGTTCCAACTTGGTCTCCCTCTTTCTCTCTTTGATTTTGAGTTGTACTTGGCCCATGCTCAGGGCTTATTCCTTTTTTTTTTTTTAATTGAATCACCGTGAGATACAGAGTTACAAAACTGTGCATGGTTGCGTTTCAGCCACACAGTGTTCCAACACCCGCCCCTCCAACCAGTGTACCTTTCCCACCATCAGTGTTTCCATTTTCCTTCCGCCATATCCTCCTCGCCCCCCCCCACCCCCAGCCTGCATCAATGACAGC
>JAOXYA010106345.1:0-10747 GCA_028565675.1 Sorex palustris | reverse complement strand
CTCGGTAGCTTGCCGGGCTCTCCGAGAGGGGCGGAGGAATCGAACTCGGGTCGGCCATGTTGGCTGCGTGCAAGGCATACGCCCTACCGCTGTGCTATCGCTCCAGCCCAGATGAATCAAATATAATTATTTAATTAAATCAAATGAGATTTGAATCAACTGTTTTCACAACCATGAGAACAGTCCATATAAGAAAGGCAATAACAATTATTGGTATGAATGTCGAGAGCAGAATTCCTGTATGCTGCTGGAGCTAAATGTAAACTGATATAATCCCTATTTATGACCCCACAGAGACTTCTCAAAAAAAGCAAAACAAAACCAAAACAATCCAACTAAAATTAGATATGACACATGGCCCAACTCTCCACTTCTGTATTTATCTGAGGAACATAAATTTTTTAAAAAAAATCTACATAACTCTATGTTAATTGCAGCGTTATTTACGATGTTTAGACTATAGCATGTCTCGCTACCAATGGGTAGATTTTTTGATGGGCCTAGAAAAGAACTCATTAATTTTATGGATGCTTCCAAATAATAAGCTTTTGGTTTCATTGATTTTTTTGTATCGATAAGTTTTTATTTATTCATTGTACATTGATCTTTCTTATTATCTATGATTTCTATTACATATCTATATACTGTATCTTAAAAATTATTTCTTATTGTTTCTATTTTCTAGAACCACTCTTCTTTTTTAGTTCCTTCACATGAAAATTTAGATCATTTTTATTTTATTGTTTTTTAATTTATTGTTGTGAACCTGTGTATAGTGATAAACTTTCTTATTAACTCTGCTTTTACTATATCCCATAAGTTCCCATTGAGTGATACCATATATTTTTTATTATCCAGGTAATTAATTAATTATTTTGGGAGGAGGCTTTCTAAGTGGCACTCAGGCTTTTCTGGGACTGCAACCAACGGGACTCAGGTTCAATGGTTGGGCCTGAGGATGATTTGCTGCTTAGAGCCCCCAGTGCTGGGAAATCTATAGTAGCCCCAGTGATGCTCAGATGGCCTTCAGGACTAGTCCTAGTAATGCTCAGGGGAATGAGACCCTAGAGATACAACTGGGGTTCCAAGCATATAATCCCAGAACCCCTTGGTTATTTCTCTGATCTCTTCAGGCAGTTCTGCAGGTTTGAGGATTTTTCTTCTTTTAATTGTTGATGTGTGGGCCTACCACTGTGGTCAGAAAAAGATGGGTGATACAATTCTAATTAATACTAATTGACATCCCCCACTTGTACTTGAGAAGAATGTGTATCTTGCATTTTTTTTATTTTTGCATTTTTTTAAACAAAAGTTTCTTTAGTTAGCTGTGAAGTTTATCTCCTTGATGACTTAATTTAATATCACTACTTCTATGGTCATTTTTGCCTGGATGATCTATTTCTGTAAGTGGTGTGCTGAGAACTCCTACAATTACGGTGTTTCATTGATTTATGTCATTGTTTTCTATGTTGGGTTCCCCATTTTGAGTGAATATATATTGATGCCCTTCACATCTTCTTGATGGATTGACCTTCTCATCGGTATGTAAAATCCCTCTTTGTCTCATTCCTTTGTTAGTTGAAAGTAATTTTTATCAGATATGAGAATTGTGGTTCCTTTTTCTTTTTTGTGATGGCTTCATATATCTGGCTCAAGGCTTTCACTCTGAGGTGTTAGACTTTATGTAAAGTGAACCTGCATACATGGTGTAGGAAGACCCTGAGGTTTTTTTTTTTTTTTTTTGCAGGGGAGAGGGGAGTCCAGGTGGTGCTCAGAGTTTACTTTCTGTGTCACTTTAGGTTGTGCCTGAAGGTCTTGTTGGGCTGGGGATTGAACATGCACTCCAGGCTTTGGAACCATCTCCCCAGCCCACAACCAATTGTTGCTGCTTAAATTCATTGAGTCACTGGACATCTCTTGATTTTGTAAGTTTAGTCAAGTCACGCATAGAGTGATTTTCATTGTTTTATTTTTTTGTCTCATTTGTTTATGTCTTTTTATGTGGATTGTTGACTCTATTGATACTTTTTTGTTTTGGGGCCACATATGGCAAGACTCAAGAATTCCTCCCTGCTCTGTACTCAGAGCCAGGAATTATTCTGATGGGCTCAGGTGACCATTTGGGGTACCTGGGGTCAAAACTAGATCAGCCATATGCAAGGCAAATGCTCTACGAGTTGTGCTATTTCTCTGGCCCTCAGGCACCAGATGATGCCATTTCTCCCCACTTATTTCTTCTAAATGTCTCTGTTCCACATTTCTGTTCTGTGATTATCAGGGAGAGTATCATGTGTTTTGTGAAAACTTTTTTTGTGTGTTCTGGTTTTGCCTTGTCATTTGACTATGCAGATCTATCTATTTCTTCCTCCACATTTATATTTTTGTTGTTTTTCTCCAGATCATTATTACTTTGGAATCTTTCACTATCTTACCATTTATCTTCTTGCTCAAGATTTTGTGATCTTTCATTTCTTTTTCACACATAACTCTTTTCAATATTTCTTGAAGTGCTGGTAAACTAAGAACTTTTCATTTGTCAAAAAGGCTGCTATTTCTCCATCACACATTAATGATAAATTTTCCAGGCAAAGCGTTCTCAGATGGCAATTCTTTTCTTTTAGAGTATGTCCTTCTAGCTTAAGTGTGTCTATTGAGGAATCTCATAAAGGTTTCTTTGTATTTTACTTCTTGTTTTCCCTAGAAAGCTTCAATATTTGATCTTACTGGTTGACTATATTTTGCATTGCAATTAAAGTTACATGATGATAATAGTGTTAATAGTTCTGCTTTTAGTGTATAAAATTAGTGCTCCCTCACCACCACCTAGATACCAAAAAAAACCCCCACCTCACTCTTCTTTTTTTTTCCCTTCTTTTTGGATCACACCCGGCTATACACAGGGGTTATGCTGCTCTGCATCAGGAACTACACCTGGGGGATCTCAGGGGACCATATGGGATGCTGCGAATCGAACCCAGGTCTACCACATGCAAGGCAAACACCCTACCTTCTGTGCTATTGCTCCCTCACTCTTCTTATGTCTCATGGATTTCTGCTAATTGAACAATGATATTTTTTTCAATATGCTCTTCATACCTAAAACCTGCATCTATAATGTTATCTCCATTTGGTGAAGCATTTCTCTGTGTTCTTGTACAATATTTTCGATATCTTGAACTTACTTTTCTTTGGTTCGGGCACTCTAAGTTTTCTCAGTGTAGTTTCGAGGTGTCTGCTCCATTCTGCACTACTCCTCCATCTGTCTTGCTTCTTCCCTCTCAAGACTTGTCAGCCTTCCCCAAGCAGTGTTTGTTCCCCGTTTCCTTCTCACCTCACAGTCTGCCTCCTCAACAAGCACATTTTCAAATTGTGCTGGTATAGTTCGGATCTCCTGTTCTCAGTGTGCTTGGTTTCTGTATCTAGACCTTTCATTTCCCTTAAGAAATCCCATCTTACACTTTTGCATCTGTTTTGCCTGTAGAAATTTTCTAGGGTGTCTGGGTGAGTTTCTTTTGTTTTCCTGCAGGTGGTGCTGTGGCTTTAGTTGCTACGAGACTTTGTTTCTAAGGCGGTGTCTGGGAGGGAGAGAATTATGATGAGGGAGAGATGAAAGGCTCACTTCCTAGGGCCCTGTGGCTGCGGGGAAGCGGCGTGTGTAGGAGGTGAGCTGCCCAGAGGGAGAACTCATCAGGTCCCTGGGTCTCTGCAGCCACTTGGCTTTCCTATTCTTGGAAGGAAGAGTTGGTCTCAAAGTCCACATCTGGACAGTGGCTGGCTGGCTCCAGGATTTCCTAATGAAGAGAGGAAGCGATTCTGCTCAAGCCAGTCCAGCTGCCACTACCTAATGCACCAGGACTCTTAGCTGTTGCTGTTCCAGCCCTTGGTTATTGCCAGCAGCCGTCTGGCACCTCTGCCTGGAAGGGGGTTTGTGCGTCTTTCTCTCTGCTCCCGCTCCCACCCCCACCGTGGCTCTGCAGTAAGGGCAGCTGGTGTGAATGGAGCAAAGCCGCGGAGTCCCTTCGCTGAGCTCTCCCACCCTCTGCTTCTCTGGGGGGCTGCAGCAACCTTGATCCTTCACATTGTGTCTCAGCCACTTTACTCGGCCACAGGAGCTTGGGAGGCTTTTTCCTGTGACATGTAGGTGACTTCGGTTTATTTCAGTTGGGAACTCTTTGTCCTCATCTCTATCTGTTCTCCCATTTGCCAGAAATTCCTAGTATTTGGCTTGGGTTTTTTTTTTTGTGGGGGGGTTGTTATTTTAAAATGTTAAGAAGGAACTTTCTAGGAATAAGCAGATATGATGTGCATATATACAGACAAATATACAGTATAACTACATACAGACAAATGTATATGGTTTTGCATATCTACCCACGTGTATCCTTATCACATACCAATAAAGTCATACATTTTTGGTTTGGTAAATTGCATAGCTTTTTCTCCCCAGTTACTTAATGAACTGTATTTATTTGTTTTTCTCCCAGTAACCTGGGTTTACAACATTGTATATATTTCATGAGTAGGGGTTCACACCTCTTCAAATGTGTTTTATCACATCACACCACCAAAGTGCCAATAACTCTACAGCACATTTTATTCCCTGGTCCAGCTCCACCCTTTGTTCCCTGTCTCTGGCTCCTCCCCTGTCAGGACCTCAGTTCAGCAGGCCCAAGGAAAGAGTTTGTTTTGATTTGGTTATGTCTTTGCCTTTGTTTCTTTTCATTGCACACAGGAATGAAATCCTTCAGTGTCAGCCTTTCTCCTACAAGACTATTATCCACTGGCTACAGCTTAGAGGCAAGTTGAATGCCCGTGATGGGTTATTGTGAGGTTTCAATTTTCTTTCTTTGAGAAATTTGCTGACTTAATTTTGATTTGCATATGCAGGTTGTCTGCGATGGCCTTGGAATCACCTTAGTCTAATGCTTCCTAATTTAGTTAATTTGACAGTACTTGGACATTAAATCTCTTGAGAAACAGAAAAAAACAGATACCCTAAACAAATCGTTTTTAGTTAGAGTTCACTTAAAAAATTTTGTTGTTTAGATCCTGTTCTTCAATCTGTGTTCCATGGAACAGACTGGTGCCAGGCTATGGAAATTTTTTGGTGGTTTACAGCTACGGATGTTGCAGTAGCTAAAATTTGAGATTTTATAGTATTAAATGCAATAACTAAAATGCTGTCTACATTGTTTTTGGTTTCTGTCTTAGCCATTAACTGGTGTGCAAAATATTTCTTCTGTTTTCTGCAGTCCACAAGTATAAAAAAGTTGAAGAATACTAGTTTTGATGAGAAACAAGTACATCTATTTTTCTATACCTCCAATGAGGTATAAAACATTAAATACCAAGAAACTGAAAGTTTAAACATACAATCAATTTGAATCTTCAAAGAATATTAGTTTTAAGACCTGGGAAATCCTGGCCTAGGTAAAATCGACTAAATCCTCCTTCTGTTGTGTTGGAAATATAAGTCACAGTCTCAAACATGCCAGGCACATGCTTGGCCACTTGAGATTTTCTCTGAACTTGGAATTTTGTTTGCTAACTCTACAAGGAGGCAGTAGTACTCTGCTCTGTGGCCATTTGGTGGGTTGATGTGTACCAAGGGAGGAGAGTTCCTGAACATTCCAAAACATTGCTTAGAGATCTGCAGAGAGGAAATCAGGGGCCTAATAATGACATTCAAGTGCCATTTAGTTTTGCATTCAGCTACAGCCTGGCATTGCTGGGTGACCGAAACCAGTAAATTCCTATTCCTTTTTGGCAGAGAGCTGGTTTGAAGGAGATTTGGTTATTTGTGAATTAAAGAGCTCCTATTACTTAAGGGAGCAGGATAGCATATCTACTTTCAAATTCCTCATCCTTAGTTGAAAAATTTCTCAAATATCACTTTACACGACCCCTCCCCCCAAAAAAAAGACAGGGAAGGAAAGAGTTAGAAAAAACAAGCATCTGAATTCTGATCTATCAGCCAACCTCAGACAATCCTGTCCGTCTTCTGTGTTCTCATTAACATTTAATAAAGATGTTTGTCAAAATGACCCTGGTGATTGTTAATTAAGCTCTCTTAAAATGTATCTTGTTTAGCATTTCTTAAATATTCACTTGAAAATTCCCCCCTCTCTCTCTGATGGGTGTTGTAAGATTTGCTAATGACAGAATGACAGAATGAAGGTGTTTACTTTGAAGCTATTAATTTCTTTTTAATTTTGAATTTGGAAATTAAGCATTTTTAATTCTTAGAAAGGAACAAAGAATCACAGCCCCTTAAATTCCCATCCTCACATGAAACTGATTTAGATGATGAGAATTTTATGTGTTTGTTTGTTTTGGGGCTATGCCCAGTGGTGTTAAGGACGTCCTCCTAGTTCTGTGCTCAGAAGTCATTCCTGGAGAGACTCAGGAGATCCTGTGGGGGTGCTGGGTATCTAGACAAGGTTTGACTATGTGTAAAACAAGTTCTTTAACCCCTGTATTATTTCTCTGGTCTAGAGGTGATGAGTGATATTACAGAAGGTAGGGCACTTACTTTTCACGTGGCTGACCTGAATTCAATGCCTAGCACCTCATATGGTCCCTCAAGCCCCACCAGAAGTGATCCCTGAGCACAGAGCCAGGATCAAATTAAAAAAATTTTTTTCTTTTATTTTCTTTTCATACTTGTAGTTTAGGTCACATGTTTACAACATTGTTATTGGTATGGCCTTGATGCACACAGCCAAAGTGTCAAGACCCTCTACCACTGTGCTAATGCTACTTCTGTCAGTTTCTTCAATTGTACCCCCCCCCCCACAGCCATCTGATAATCTCAGTTTTGCAATCCAAGGCCCAGGGCCCACTTTCCATTCAGTTCTTCTGCTTCCTTATATACTACAGGATTTGTCCTTCTGACTTTATTCCACCTTATTCCACCTTCAGTCGCGTGCAAATTGCAATGAACCCAATGAATTTTTTTTTTATCATTTTAAAAAAGATTTTATTTATTTGGTGAAGGTTAGGTCACATCCAACAGTGCTCAGGGATTACTCCTGGAAGCATTTGGGGGACCATATAAGGTACTGGATATCAAATTCTGGTTTGCTCATTGCATAGCCAGTACCTTTCCTGCTGTACAATTTTACAGGACCCTTGAAGATTTTACCTTTTCTTATATGTGCACAGTATTTCACATAACTTCCTTATGCATTCATATGTTATTGGATATTTGGGTTGTTTTTGTATTCTAACTATTTACTTAGTGATAGAATAAACACAGGTGGCATAGATAGATGATGAGATTTCTGACTTTGAGTTGATGTGTGATGGGATGAGTTTGGTTGACTCGGGGAAAGGATACATATGTTTTCCATATGGGATGATGTGAATTACTTGTGGCCAGAAGGAAAACTCATGTAGGCAGTTTTAGAAGGGTTTCCAATGTCCACTTTCTATAATCCCTTTTGAGTATAGGCTGGACCCTACAACTTTCTTGTGAATAATAGAAGATAGCAAAATACATGGACTATCACTTAGATTACAAAAAACCTGGCTCCTGTTTTATTTAAATATTGACTTTAGGTAATATTCAACAGGTAAAATGTAGTTTACTACTTGTTTGGGTTATATTGGCAAACAATGTGATGAAATTACTCAAGATATCACTTAAAAATGGCAGGGTGAATGCAAGACTTTTCCTTTTCTATTTTTAAAGAGAAAGAATTGTTTCCTTATTATCCTCTGAGTGTAATATGTGTGCTTTCAATTAACTTTTAATTTTAGAATAGTTTTAGATTCACAGAACTGTGAAAGCATTACAGAGTTTTTCCATATGCCCTATACCCACTTTCCCTTTTTATTAACATTTTAAATGGCCATAGTACTGTTGTTATACCTAGTGAGTTAATATTGATAATTATTCTAGTCCATGTGTTAGTCACACTTCCTTTTGTTTCATTCTGTTCAGGATTGCATTTAAGATAACATATTACATTTGATTGTGATGTCTTCTTAGAGTCCTCAGCTGGGACAGCTTCAAAGACTTTACTTCTTTTCATTGTCATTGAAGATTTTTCAATGGTCTGGTTAAGCATTTCAAGGATGTTCACAGCTAGGATTTATAGACATGTTTTCTTGTATCTGACCAAGATTATGTCTTTTTGAGAGGAGGATCATAGAGGTGAAGTGTCATTTCACCAAATCATTCTCAGGTACCAATAATGAGACTGGTAGACAAAAACCATGCCCATTGTCAGTGGGTTGCATCATCTTGCCGAATTAATGTTCACCATGCTTCTTTACTATGAAGTTGGTCTTTTCTCCTATTTTTCACACCATGTTCCTTGGTAGAAAGTCACTCTGTGAGGTCTACATGTGAAAAGAGTGGAGGCTTCACCACCTGTAGGTCAGTACCTAACTTACCCACTTGGAATTCTTCATGGTGAATGATTTGTCTGTTCTTCCTCATTCATTAATTTATTTTCTCATTTACTGGGGTGAGCAGGAAATCACTGATATTTATATCAAGATATAAACATTTCACATTTATATTAAAAACATTGATATTCATATTCATGATTCAGTGCTAGGACCTGATTTGTTTGCATTGCAATACTATTTCATTTTGCTGTCAAAATAATTCTAGCTTTAGGGACAGGTAAACAGTTCAGAGGACTTGAGTGCATGCTTTGATGTGAAAATCTCAGAGTTTGATCCTGGGTACCAAATTTTCTCCAGAGCACCACTGGGTATGACCCTCCTGGCTCCAAAGGATTGCTGGGCTAGTCCTGGTGGACTCCAGAACTTCTGAGCTCAGGAAGCATCACATCATATCACATTGTATTGCTGGGCCCAAGTATTAAACTTTTGGCCTCAGGGATAATTGATCATTGCTTGGGATCCCCTAGAAGACAGGAGCCATCACCTTCCCCAACTTCCAAATGTACCACAAAGCAGTAGTAATTAAAACATCATGGTATTGGAATAGAAACAGACCCACAGGCCAATGAAACAGCGTTGAATGTTCTGCCACAGATTCTCAAATAGGCTGGAGTGATAGCACAGCGGGTAGGGCATTTTCCTTGTATATGGCCGACTGGACCATACTGAGTTCAATTCCTCCATTCCTCTTGGAAAGCCTGGCAAGCTACCGAGAGTACCTCGCCCGCATGGTAAAGCCTGGCAAGTTCTAATATGCCAAACACAGTAACAAGTCTCACAATGTTACTGGACCCACTTGAGTAAATCGATAAAGAATGGGAGGACAGTGGTAGTGACAGTGAATCTTTGATAAAGGAGCAAGAAATGTGGAGTGGAGCAAGGAAAGCCTCTTCAACAAGTGGTGCTGGGAAAACTGGACAGCTGCTTGCAAAAAAAAAAAATGAACTCAGACCTCTGTCTAACACCAGACACAAAAGTTGGATCAAAGTGGATTAAAGATCTCAATATCAGACCTGAAACCATAAGGTACATGGAGGAAAATGTAGACAGAACCCTCCATGACATTGAAGCTAAAAGCATCTTTAAAGATGAAGCATCACTGACCAAGCAAGTGAAAACAAACATAAACAAATGTGACTACATTAAACTAAGAAGTTTCTGCACCTGAGAAGAAACAATGACCAAAATGCAGAGGGCAGACTGAATGGAAAAAATTATTTACCCAATACCCAGCAGATAAATGGTTAATATCCAGGATATACAAGACATTAGTCAAACTGTACAAGAAAAAAACTCCAACCACATCAAAAAATGGGAAGAAATGAACAGAAGCTTCCTCAAAAAAGATATACAAATGGCCAAAAAGCACATGAAAAGTGCTCTACACCTCTAATAATCAGGGCAAAGCAAATCAAAACAACTATGAGGTATAATCTCACACCACAGAGATGGACACACATCCAAAAGAACAAGAACGACCAATGTTGCAGATGTGGGGAAAAAGGGACACTCTTTCATTGTTGATGAGAATCCTGACTTGACCAGCCTTTCTGGAAAACAGTATGGGCATTCCTCATAAAACTAGAAATTAAGCTTCCATATGACCCCGCAATACCATTTTTGGAAATATATCCTGGGGGTGCAAAAAACCACAAAAATGACATCTGCATCTATATGTTCTTTGCAGCACTGTTTACAATAGCCAGAATCTGGGAACAACCCGAGTACCCGAGAACAGATGACCGGTTAAAGAAACTTTGGTGCATCTAAACAACGGAATATTGTGCAGCTGTTGGGAAAGATGAAGTCATAAAATTTGCTTATAAGTGGATGGACATGGAGAGTATCATGCTAAGTGAAATGAATCAGAAAGGGAGGAACAGACATAGAATGACTGTATTTATTTATGGAATATAAAATAACATAAGAGACTAACACCTAGAGACAGGAGAGACAAGGGCCAGGAAGATTGCTTCACGGTTTGAAAGTCTGCCTCATGTACTGGGGGAGAAGTCATTTCGGATGGAGAAGGGAGCACTAAGTCAATGATGGTTGAAGGGATACTTAGGATGGGAGATGTGTGCTTAAAGTAGATTGAGGACCACATATGATGGTCTCTCAGTATCTGTATTGCAAACCATAATGCCAAAAAGGAGAGAGAGATAGATATAGATAGATTGATAGATAAATAGATAGATAGATAGATAGATAGATAGATAGATAGATAGATAGAGAGTAAGAAGGAAATTGTCTGCTATAGGAGGCCCCTGCCTTCTTAGTCTTTCTCTCTATCTCTCTCTCCTTTTTGGCATTATGGTTTGGTCAGGGT
>JAOXYA010106338.1:0-10747 GCA_028565675.1 Sorex palustris | reverse complement strand
GTTGCTTTATGTTCCCCAGATGAATGCAATCTTTCTGTGTCTATCCCGCTCTTTCTGACTCATTTCGCTTAACATGAAACTCATAATTTTTTAAATGGTAAAGCAATGAAGGTTTCTTTTGTCATTCATAACAAGGTCCTTTTCAATGATATTTGCACTTGAGTGAATGAGCTGACTTTCAGAAAATCCCTAATTTTGGTGGGCTGGGTGCCAGGAGAACCACTCCTTGAGGTAAGATGTCTGGGTGGCTGAATTAGTTCTTGATGGTTTAATCAATGATGCCTGTGGAATTGTGCAAAAATCTGTAAAAATCCCGAAGGTGTAGGACTTGGAGAGATGCCAAGTTAATGAATGTGGAAGACGTGAGAGGCAGAGGTGCCCAGAGAATGTGGGAACTCTGCTCTCCTCACACAGGGCGTTCACACAGCTGCTCTCCTTCTCACATATCTTGCTCTATTTCTTTTGATCATTCCTCAGTTACATTCTTATAGAAAAATAATAATCTGTAATTAAAATATTTTTATAAGTCATTTGAACCATTCTAGCAAATTCTTTTTTTTTTCTTCTTGGGTCACACCCGGCAATGCACAGGGATTACTCCTGGGTTTGCACTCAGGAATTACTCCTGGTGGTGCTCAGGGGATCATACGGGATGCTGGGAATTGAACCTGGGTTGGCCGTGTGCAAGGTAAATGCCCTACCAGCTGACCTATTACTCCAGCCCCTCTAGCAAATTCTTTAAAGCTTAAAAAAATCATTTTTTAAATGTTAAAATTGTTATATCTTACCTCAGTGTTGTTAAGTCCTTGCCTAAGAATTTGCTTAGCTATTTGGTGCTAGTTGAGCCTTCTATGTTATTGTTTTTGTTTGTTGAATTTAGTTGGCTTCTATGTTACTTTCCCATATAATTTGGTGTGCCCCTATTTTAATTTCAGTACTGAGAGATTTGGAGGTTTTGTGTGGTCTGTAGACTTTAGCATCTATGGTCTGGGTGCGGCTGTGGGGAGGTGGGTGTGGCTGCTGGGGCTTCCAGAAGTACGGCGGGAGTGGAGGTGGTGGTACGGTGGGGGTGGTGGTGTTGGGGGTGGGCTTGATGGGAGACTGTTTGATCCCACTTTGAGAAGACCTCAAAGATCTCAGCTTGGGGACTGTGTGCCTGATATTATTTGCAGTTTGTTGTCTTGGCAGAGAGAATTACTAAGGGGTGGAGTTGACGCCTTGGTGTGACTGCAGTGGTGGGGAGTGGGTGCAGCTGCCTGGACTTTGATAAGTGGATACTTGGCCTGCTTTCATCCCAAGGGTGCCCAGAGTTTTCAGCTGGGGATGGGGGACTGTTGTGTCCATGAATTTTAGGTGCTTTGCTTGCATCTCCTGGGAGATTTAAGTCATCAATTGGTAGAACAGGGTGGTGGGTGAGTCAAAATGCGGGCAGTTATGGGATATCTAAAAAGGGTTTTGTACCATAACATTCTTAGCACTTTGGAATATTTTCAAACTAGAAATAACATTAATGTCCATTTGTAGGAACATGTTTGGAGCGATAGCACAGTGGTAGGGCGTTTGCCTTGTGCGCAGCTGGCTGGCCAAGCTGGATTCGATTCCTCTGCCCCTCTCGGAGAGCCCAGCAAGCTACCAAGAGTATCTCCCCTGCACATGGCAAAGTCTGGCAAGCTACCTGTGAAGTATTCAATATGCAAAACACAGTAACAATAAGTCTCACGATGGAGCCATTACTGGGCCTGCTTGAGCAAATCGATGAACAATGGGAGGACCGTGACCATGAAATTAAAAATTAAGTACTATTAAATATTAAAGAAACAATCTTATTGATAGTGAAATTAGAAATGTTGGACACCAAGATGCTGATATAGGATGACTTTTCTTGCTTTACTCTCAGGAAGAATTGATAGCAATTATCCAGGAGTAGGAAACAGATGGTAATTCATAATGATGCTGTCATAACAAGTTGTTACTTCAAAAATTATTTTAGGAGACTGGAGAGACAGTACAGTGGGTGGGGGACTTCCATGACACACGACCAAGGTGAGTTTGACCCCTCATACTGCATATAGAACTCTAAGCCTGCCAGGAGTGATTCCTGAGCGCAGAGCCAGAGTAAGCCCTGAGCACTGCTGCATGTGGCTCCTCATAAGCAAAAGAAAACAAACCAAAGAAAAAAACTATTTTAGGGGATGTAAGGATAATAAAATAGGTAAAGTGCTTCCCTTGCAAGTGGCTGACCCAACATCAACCCCCAGCACCCTATATGGTTCCTTGAGCACCACCAGCAGTCATCTCTGAATGCAGAGCCAGGAGTAAGCCATGAAGATCATCAAGTATGACCCAAGACCAAAAATTATTTTTATAATAATAAAAGATGTTATTGAACTATTTTTTTAAAAAAATTGAATAATATTACTGTGATATTCTTTCCAAATGGTCTGTCAGTGCTTTTTGAAAGAGAGAATGCATGAATAAAAGAACAGATGAGTTCGGAATCAAAATACCTTAAAATTATTAAAAGTAACTTTCAATATCTTTATACTGAGCATCTTTACAAAAAAAGTTTTCCCTAGGATCACAGAGCTTAGAATATTGAAAAATAAGACAACCTATAAGAGATGCTTTTTCACTTATTAGTGGTAGAATGATGATTGATTCACAGTAGATCTTGTTGATTTAAATGTCAATTATTTAAATATAGGATTTCACCTGTTGCTTCATTTTATTATTTTAATCATATGAAACTATTAAAAAATCACTGGATTCCTGCTCAGATGAGCCTCACCCCTGTGGCAGGGCATTTTCTTTTGTTATCTCTCTTCTTTTGAGTGCTGTGGTTTACAAAAGACGCATTGAGGGGCAATCATGTTCAGTATATAATCTACATTCAGCATGCATCTCTCATCCTGGGAGGATCCTCCCAACACCATTTACTTGGTGCTCCCCTCTCTATCTGAGCTGCCTTCTCCCCAAGCATGTGCGGCTGGCCTCCAAACCATGCAGTGAACTTCCTCGTACTTATCTCAGCTATTCTTGTAGTTTTCTTTTTTTTTTTTTTTGTGGTGGTGTCTTTGTTTCCTTTTGGTATTAGAGAGATATGGGATTCATAGAAACTCTTTGAGTGAGTTTCTTTTTCTTTCTTTCAATTTCCTGGAAAAGCTTGAGAATAACTGGCAATAGGTCCTCTTTAAATGTTTGGAAAATTTCACTACTGAATCGATCTGGACCTGGGCTTTTGTTTTTGGGAAGACTTTAGATTACAGTTTCAATTTCCTTGTTGTTAAAGGTTTATTCAGGTATTATAGATCTTTTTGATTCAGCCTTGAGAGATATAGGAATCTAGGAATTTATCCATTTCTTCTAGGTTCTCTTGTTTCATGGCATACAGACTATCAAAGTAGTCTCTGATAAACTTTTGAATTTTTTTGATGTCTGTTGTGATATCCCCCTCCTCATTTCTGATATGGTTTATTAGGGTTCTCTCTCTCTCTTAGTGTGTCTTGCTAGTGATTTATCTATCTTGTTCATTTTCTTGAAGAACCAGCTCTAGGTTTCATTGATCTTAGGATTGTTTTTTTGGTTTCCATGTTGTTGATTTCTGCTCTAAGTTTTATGATCTCTTTCGTTCTGCCTGGTTTGGGCTCCTTTTGTTAGCCCTTTTCTAAGATCTTGAGCTGTAAGTCAAGTTGTTTATGTGGTCCCTTTCTTCCTTCCTGAGAAATGCTTGCAGAGCTATAAATTTTCCCCTTAACACAGCTGTAGCTGCATCCTATAGGTTCTGGTATCTTGTGTCTTCATTCACATTTGTTTCCAGGTATCTTTTAATCTCATCCTTCACTTCCTTCCTGACCCACTCATTGTTCAACATTGAGCTGTTCAATTTCCAGGTATTTGATTTTGTTTCTCTGGTTCTGTATGTGTTTCACTTATATCTCCAGTGCATCGTGGTCTGAAAAGATTGCTGATACTATTTCTATCCTCCTGATTCTA
Organism: Sorex palustris; assembly: GCA_028565675.1. NCBI lineage: Eukaryota > Metazoa > Chordata > Mammalia > Eulipotyphla > Soricidae > Sorex > Sorex palustris. The sequence continues at coordinate 6,754 of JAOXYA010106338.1, read as the reverse complement.
TTGAGGTATGTTTTGTGGCCTAACACATGGTCTATTTTGGAAAGTGTCCCATGTGCATTGGAGAAAAATGTGTATTCTTTCTTTTTGGGGGTGTAAAGCCCTGTATAGGTCTATAAGCCCTCTCTGTTCTATTTCTTCCTTCAAAGCCAATGTATCCTTTTTGAGTTTTGTTCTTGTTGATCTATCCAGAGGTCAGAAAGTGATGTTGAAGTCTCCGGCTACCATTGTGTTGCTACCAATGTCCTCCTTGAAATATGTTAGCAGTTGAGCCTCATGGGGAGGGGGCAGTACTGGCTCGTCCTTCACTCACTACTGAGGTCACGAGTTGTCCCGCATGAGCAGCTCTCTGGATCGGCCATGGCTCCAGAGGCACAAGGACTTAATCCAGAGCCCGACAGCTTGAGGCAGAAAAGTGAATGGACTATGCATTAAACTATGGTGCTATGCCTCCCTGGGAGGGAAAGGGTGTCTCTCCCTTCCGCCCTACCCCCCACCCCGGCTGCCACGTGGCCGCCACCTCAGAATTTATTGGAAAGCCAGGTATGAGCTCGCAGTGACAGGGCAACTGCAGCCTCATGGGATGGGGGTCTGTATCTGCACGTCCTTCACGCCCTACTGAGATCATGACTTGCCCCCCACGTGTGGCTCTCCGGCATGGCCATACCACCAGACGCACAGAAACCAATCTCTTAATTTTCTGGCTCTTGGGAGAAATCTCTCCAAACTTAATTAGTAAAATATCAGAAATCCAAAATCATGCAGCTGCTATTGCTCCGTGCAACATCATATGGTTCTCAAAACCAGCCTTTTCAGCAGTTCTGATTGTTGGGGGAGGGGGGAATTCTAAACAATAATAGTTCAATTTTTGTCTAAATAATGAATGTAATCAAAGTAGAGAGAGAGTTAAGTAGAAATTATCTGCCTCACAGGCATTGGGAGGGGAGGGAAGGAGGTATATTGGGGTACTTGGTAGTGAAAAACAAGTACTGGTGAAGGGAAAGGTGTTTGATCATTGTATGACCGAGACCTAAACCTGAAAGCTTTGTAAGTTTTCCCACAGTGATTCAATAAATAAATATAACCAAAAAAATCTGTTAGCAGTTATTTAAAATATTTAACTGTTCCTTCATTAGGTGCATATACATTCGGAGAGCCCGGCAAGCTACCGAGAGTATTCCATATGCCAGACACAGTAACAACAAAGTCTCCAGTGGAGATGTTACTGGGCCCACTCGAGCAAATCGATGATCAACGGGAGGGCCTTTACTTTACTTTACTTACTGGGGGAAAAGCTAAATTTTTAGTTAACACACATTTTTAAAAACCATGTTCCTTCTGAATATTCCAGAAATGGCATCTGTTTGTTGTTTTTCCTGAGAAAGATCAATCCACCAAGTCCTGAAGTTGGCATGTTGCTATAGACATGCTCATGTACAGTACATGACATGAAGTGACCTGGGATTTTAGACTGGGTGAAGTTTCTGGCCTAAGCCCAAGTGCCAAGCCAAGCTGGCATCATGTTGGGGATCAGCCCCTCTACACCTCTTCTGCCTGTGTTGACAGCCTTTCTAAGCACTTTTCTTGGGACCATGCAGCCCATCTGCATGGGTGTAAAGAGGTTTCTGCAGAAAGCCTCTAGAGAAGTCTTGGCTTCATGGAAGGATGTGGCCCCTTGGTGCGCCCATCATATGTTGGCTGTCGCCTGCCTTGCTTTTGGGGAGCTATAATTAACTGTCCAGCCTTATCCAGAGCTGGGCTTGGAAACTAGTTCTTTCTCCAGAATGAGTGGGTGCTGGGACCCAGAGGCTGAACGAATTGTTTGTGACGACGTTTCCATCTCTTGACGGTGTGAGAATGGGGGAGCCACCCGTCATCACAGGCGAATGTGAGCCATGAGCTCGTGTTTCCTGAACTTTGCCTTTGGCTCTGTGATAATGATCTCAGCGCCGCCCGCTCAGTGGTGCTGGACAGGCTGTGTGTGTCTGGACACGGTCTGCGCGTGTCGCTTGTGAGGGCGTGCTCTGCCGCTACCTCCTCTCTGCAGTTCAAAGAGGCAATGACTCTGGTGGGACCTGGGGATATGTCAGCACTGGGGGGCTTCTCACAGGGGCTACTGTGCCTTCACTAGCCTGTTTTCCCATCATTCATGCCTCTGGCTCATCCTTTAGTTACTGAAGCTCTTTCTGTGCAGGCCCCTGTTCGTTTAAATGACCCTCTGCCCAGCTGAAGCATCAAGGGAGTCCAGCAGATGGCCGTTGTGAAACGTGACCTGGTCCTTTCCCTTTGCGGCCCATACTTGGTGTGAAGAAAGGACCAGCCGGGACAGGTTCCCTTTGCTTCCCTACTATAACCAGGGGACAAGCATTGCAGAGGAGGACACACAACATGGGCTGACCTGGAGAGGGCCATGCAGGCTCTGTGGCAGAGAACAGGAGGCCACCCACAGACTTGGGGGAGAGGGTGAGGCAAGGTGGAAGGGACCTAGTGGTCTGCTCTGTTTGCTTAGGGAAAATAAGAATTGTTCTTTTAGGAATTGCTTATTGAAAAGATGTGAATGTTATGTGTGCGGAGCTCTGTAGCCAACTGTTTTAGAGTCGACCGCTATGCTGGTGCTCTGCCCTGAGCTCTGGTTTCCTCAGCGCAAGCCCTCTGTGCTGCTGTCCATGGGGAATTTCTGGCTACCAGATTAGAATTCTGTCCGTGGTTTTGTTTTTGAGCTGCCCTCTGAGGGACTGGGCTGCAGGAAGACAGGAGTTCATTCATTTCTCGAGTTCCCGGCCTCGAGGGGAGTAGCCAGTGCTCAGGGCCTGCTGACAGGTGCTCACGTGGCTGGACATGGGCTCTATAGCAAGGCGAGCTGGACTAGTGCTCAGCATGTCAAAGGGTGAAAGCTCGTTACTCCCCCCATTTACATACAATGTAAATTACGAAGCATGAGGTTTTATAAGACTGTCCTCCTAGCTGCCACCATAAACATGGGAAAGCGTAGACCCTTCTTCTCAGACTCAGTGGCAGCAAAGAGCCAATGTGGCCTTTGTGAGATGAACGAAGCATGTGCTGCATTTGCAGTGTTGTGTCCCATCCCAGAGGGATAGCCCCTCAGCCCTGGGGGCTATTCCACTCCAGGCAGTGCTTGGAGCCTGCCTAATGACCATCAAACTACAGGTGAAAGGCAGGTGATGCCAGCCCCTCAGTGAAAGTCAAGCAACAAGTTTCTTTCCTCAGTCATTTTTGCTAAAAATTATTGATTTCTACAAAAATAGGTATTTTTTTAAAGGTGAATTGTTAACTGAACAACAGATACTTAACAATCAAAATTTTTAAATGACAGATTTATTTTCCTTCTAGTTCAGACAGACTAGGTTCATGAGCATCCGAGTTGGGGTGCTCGGTACAGATGATGATACTGATAAGCATCTTCGAGTGCCTTAGCTAGTTCATAGCCGCAAAGCCACTTGTCAGCATGAGCCTCAAGTTTTTGCGAAGCATGTACACTCACCGCTGGGAATAGAGTTCTCTTTGTTCAGAGCAGACAGATTGCAGACACGGCAGAGTAGGTGTAAGGTAATTATTCTTCCTGCCTTCTCTTCGTGCAGCTGAGCAGCTCAGGCCTGCCATGGAATCTGCCTGCCTTTTTCATTCTTAGAATTCTTTGTGTGCCATTCAGGGAGAGATCATTAATTATTTTAATTGCTATCAAGGAAGCAGCGCTGTGTAAATCTCAGGATGTTTCATACAGAGTTTAGAGGATTAGCAGCTATTGCAGGATTCTGATGAGTCAGCCTTGAGTGTACCTCCGTTTCTTTCCTTGCCTGTGAGGAAAGATCTCTGAAATGCCTCTTCTTTGTTTGGGGAAGCTGGTTTTTAAGTCACTAGGTGTGATCAGTGCCTGTTAGTTTCCTTCCGCCTAAGCTATGTAGGTCTCACCTCCCTGGCTGCAGTGGCCTGGGGTTGCACACACTTGAGTGTGATGCATGCTGGGTGCTGCCCATGCAGCTGCTTGCCCGGGGATTGGCACTTAAAGCCGAACACCTGCAGTGCATGTTTTGTTCTAGTTAGCATGCCATCATTCCCCAGGCCTACACCTGAAAGTATTCACCAAATACATGTAGTCTCTTCCTTCTTGCTGGTCTCATTGAGTGTATAAACTGGTTATCTGCCCCTCGGCTGTTGCCATTGATGGGAGCAGACCTAAGAAGGCTGGCTCTGTACAAAGGCGAGTTCTCTGGCAGTTATCTGACCCCACCCTTGGTTAAGACCTGTCCTTGTTGTTGCCACTATACCAGAGAGCAGGGGAATGTGACTATGCATGGCTGGGTGCAAGTGAAAAGCCAGAAACAAAAAACGTCTCAGTTGCTCTTCAGATGAAAGACAGAAATGCCCTTGCTGCGCTCGTGAGGTTCTGGTTCTTGGGAAAGCCATGGCAGGCAGATGAGCACCAGTCAGTAGTTGTCCTGGAAAGTCACCTTTCCTCATAGTGGCTCAAGAGCTTGATTTTGTTGAAATGAAGTTTCAGTATTCTTTGAGAGCCATTAGGGCTTTCGAGGACAATGTGCTTTCCTTGTTAACAGCCGTGGCATGTCTGAGTCACAGCAACTGCTCGAATTCAGTTTTCTAAACTCAGTGTTCTTGTGATTGGATTTCAGTACTTACACTCACAAGAGAGCGTTCTCTTGCCTGAAAAGGTCCATCATTCTGTGGTCAGACTCAAGATTGGCATCACTTCATCATTGTGTTTCCCATGAACCAGGTGGGGAGCTGCGTAAGTGGGAAATGATTGGATTTTGATGGCTCATGAGACAGTGTCTAAAAACATTGATGACACACTGGTTTTATGACGTTTTGGACATCTTGGGTGAAATAAAATATATTTGTTGATTACATCTTTTTGAAAAGGCTTTGGGCACTTTTGACTTTGACCAGAGTGACTAGTTTCCTAAGAATCCTTGTATAGCATTGCCCGAGAATGTCTTATTGTTGCCTAGTGCCTCCATCTTTTGGTAGATAATGGAAATGCACTGTTTTTAAAAACTGCTGATTTTACAGAATAGTGTGAAAAATTTGGTGAATGATATACATTCCATCTATCTGGAGTTTTGTCACAGTTTAAATGCATTATGTGGGGTGAAATGTGATTAATAATGTAGTGTGAAAATTAGCCAAAGAATAAAATGCTGGCGGTTTTGTAAGAGGTACACGCAGAGCCTGCTGTACAAGAAATGATGGTCTGTTAGGTACCATTGGTGAGGACATTTGAATATTATTGTTGATTCTGTTATTGGGATGGTAGTTAATATTATTGTCAGCCACACTTGAAATGGATGAAGTTTTCCTTAAGTTACCAGAAACAAAATGGGAATCTTCATCTGTTTTTTTGTCATTGTTAGTTTGGGATTGGGTGTGGGTTCCAGTTCTCAAGGACTGTTTCTCCCACTGTTCTGGGAACAGGCTTTGCTGGCGATAGAACCTGGGGCTCTCACACTCCAAGCCTCTCCCTGGCCTCCTTTCCTTTATTTTAAGTAAGTTGGTTTAAAGACTGCATATTGCAAAGCAACAGAAATAGCAACTGTTACAGAAATACAGAACTGAGGCAGTTCTTGAATTTCATTCTCTTTGAAGTGTTCTTATTTTCAATCTATCATTAGTACTTTTAATACAAAGAATGCTGGGACAGTTTACTGTTTTGTACTGCCCTTTTGTACTGTCTAAGGTGCCAACATTTATTTGGAAATAAAGCTTAACTTTTTATTTAAACAGACTAATTATATGTAAGATTTTATTACACAAGAGTGGCTAAAAAGATTGACACCTTTCATGATTTAAAAGTAGTTTATTCTGGTTTGAACTAGAAAATATTTTGGCTTTTATAGTTTTTTTCTAAAAATTACTTTTTGTTTAAATGCAGGTACTTAATATCTATAATGGACAGCTCCTGGATTTTTTTTTCTTTTCACTACCATCTCATTGTTGTAGATATTGAGGAAAACCTGTGGAATTTTTTTTACAGTAATTAAAATGTTAAGTAATTTTGTATTTTTTTTGCACTTATTGAAAACTTTCCCCAACATTACAGGCCTTATTATTGTGATTGTATTATCTGAGTCTTCAAAATCACAGCAAATAACAGTCCTGTTGGCAGGTATCTGTGTTGTTACTGATTTTAGCATCTGTCCATTCAGCATTTCACTGTTTAATGTGGTGTTTACCCTTAGTTTATTAACTAGTCTCATAAATTACTTGTATTGCCTGTGTCTTTGCATTGTGTGTAGTTTTTTGTGGGAATGATTTTGTGTGTGTTTGTTTGACCATTTGAATTTAATTAATATTTGAATTTATTACAATGAGTGACTCCTAATGTTGAACCAGCCTTGCTCTTTTGAAATAATTCTGCTTTTGGGGTCATTGTATAATAATATTTTAATACATTATAATATTTCTGTAGCTGGCATTTTATGACACCATTCTTTGTATTACTATGTATGCTTAGAATTTTCCATAGCAAAAGAATCTCTTAATTGCTATAGAGAGCTTGCAGTAGTTTCTATGATCCAAATGATTGAAGAACAAATCATTTTGGTTTTTAGTGGTTAGGTTCAGTCAGTATAAAACTTCTATACTGTCTTTAGGGATGGTAGATTTAAATGCATTTTTTTTAAGATGTGTTTTTGCCCCTTAAAAATATGTATACTATCTAAGTGTGAATACATAATAAAAATCATATCTATGCACCTCTCTCTGTAGCTTTATAAAACCT
>JAOXYA010106323.1:0-10747 GCA_028565675.1 Sorex palustris | reverse complement strand
CACCACCTCGGATCCCAGTATCCCTCCCCTCCCACCCCCCCACCCCCATCCCACCCTGCCTCTGTGGCAGCGCATTACCTTTTGTTCTCTCTCTCCCATTGGGTGTTGTGACCTCTGTAAGAGTTAAGCTGGTTTTCAGGGAGAAACATTGGATGATTTACTTTCCATTGATCATCTTGCATATAGGGAGATGTTGTGTGACCGCTTAAGCGGCTGCGTGGTTTAGAGTAAAAGTCCTGGTTCCCACATACTTGAGCTATGCTTGTAGAGGCTCAGGGTCACCGAGGTTCCATCTGAAGGAGGCGGGATGTGGCACCTACCCCATCTGGACCTTCCTGGTGATCTCAGCTCTTTTTGGGACCTGGTGCATTCTCCGGGAGCTGCCAGAGCACTAATTCTTAAGGGTGTGATTTGACAGTTTCTTTACCGTCATTTCATCCCTCACTCTGAACTGATTTCCTCCAAAATCCACAGATGCCAGAATAACGAGTGCTCTTTCACAGTTAATCCAGGAGGAAAGGAATTTAGTAGTTGATGTACACTGCCCACCCTGCAACCATCTTTAGAACACCCCAATAGTGTTCAGGGATCAAGGAAGGTGATGCTCAGGGGAACATATGCGGTATCAGAATCAAACTGAGACCTCGAGCAATCAAGACAAGTGCCTTACCCAATTATGCTATCTCTCCAGCTCCCTAAAATATATCCTCATCTATAGACTCAGGGACTAAAGAGATCCCACCATCTGAGCTCCCTTTTTTAAAAAAAAAAAAAGTTGTTTTGTTTTGTTTTGGTATTTTGGGTCACACCTGGTTATGATCGGGGCTTATTCCTGGCTCTGCAGTAAGGAATCATTCCCAGCAGTGCTCAGGGGACCATATAGAATGCCAGAAATCAAAACTGGGCAAACTATCTCTCTGGCCCCAACATTTTTTTTTTTAGTAAAGTTCTTTTAGAAAGAGGAAGGAGAGAAAAGAGATGTGCATATGAGTATGTGGGAGACAGGGGATTGTGGGGGAAGAGGGGGTCTTCAACCACCAAAACCAGAATATTCATATAAGCATATAAGAATAAAAGGATGCAATACCAGAATTAAACTGTTTAAAACCCCATCCTCAAATGGTCTTTCTCCCTCCACCCCATAGAATGAAGCCTCTCCTCTCCTTATTCTGGTGAGAGCAGGAGAAAGACAGAGAAAGATTTCAAAACCTCTCTGTCACTTCAGAAAGAGGAACATTTAAATAACAAATTCATTCACCATGATAAGCCTCTTGTCTCCTTTTCATCTTCTACTTCCCAGATTATCTCCTACTTACCTTGTTTCTACTCCCTGTCTGATGGGAAATGGTTTTATGATACTGAATATTAAGCTGTTCAGTACTGTTGTGATAACTAACAATATTGGTGCTTTACTCTTGAATATCTTCTACACATGTAGGGTCTCAAAGAATGTCACAAAGATGAATTAGGAGTCTCAAGCTATTCTAAGTATTAAAATAGATAAGGAAAGTGAGCTTAGAAAACCAAAATGAAGGCTGGTGAGAGAGTCCAGTGGGTAAAGCATTTGCCTTGCGTGCAGCTGGCCCAGTACCAAAAAGCACCCCTAAGCTCTGCCAGGAGTGAACCCTCAGCTCAGAGCTGGAAGTAAGTCCTGAGTGTGGCCCCTAAACCACAACCCAACCAAACAAAAACAGAAAACTAAAAGGATAACTATGGTCTTCAGTAAAAACTTGGAGATTTCATCTGGACACTGGAGACTGATGATCAGGTCTAACCCTTGGCCAGATAGATGACCTTTGGCAAAGGTATTAGTCAGTGTAAAGCAGATGATGCTTCAGTAACAAACACCCTCCTGCCTCCCGCCAATCCTAGTGATGTGCAGTTTCCAAAGCTGTCCCCACTCTCACCAGTGTCCTTCAAAGGGAGGCTTTGTTTCACATCACCCTGGTTTTCAGATGCAGGCTGAAGGCGCAGTTGCGATCCAAGATCTGACTAAGCTGAAGATGAAGGGGAGAAAGGCATGGCTATTCCCCAGACGTGACCCTGGGCATGTCCACTCGCAGGCTTTCAGGCAGAGCCTGTCCAATAGCCCCATGGGTGGTGATCATTGATCTCTCGCAAAGTAGAGCAGCCAATACTGGGAATGGTTTGCAATCAGTTGCTTGAAATCTTTCTGTGTTCTCACTTGTGAAAAAGTTTGACTCCCCAGCACAGTTTATGATGCTACAACTCTGAAAGCCACTTGGTACGAGAGTAGGGCAATATTTTAACGACTGTTCACGCCTGCCTCCTATGAGCCCTCAAAATGCAGGGGTTCCTCATAAGAGCAATAGGCCAAGGTGGGAAAGATTTTCGTTCAAAGTCATGGTTGGTCCAGTCCTTCTGGAAAATGCGACCGACCTCAGAATTCTGTGAAACTAACATGCAGGGGCCAACACAGTCTCAGAATGTTGTGAAGACACTCTAGCCTGGACTTTCTTTAGAATGTATCTGCTTCATAATTACATTTGACATTTCTAAATATTAATGGTGAAGGATGTCTGAGCCTCTCCCCAAAACCTTTCCCTGCAACTGCTCTAGCCACAGGAAGTCTGCAGCCCCTCAGAATCACCCAGGGGACTGTATTTCCTCCAGTGTGGACTGAAAGAAAACTGATTTCCCTGGATACAGTGAACTGGGAGCCAGTCTGTGTATCATCCTTAGAATTCTTTAAAATAAAAATTCAAAATACATGCACAGGGAGAAGGAAGGAAATAAAATTATGAATATTAATTTCTATATTACAGGCTCGGAGAGACTTACCTGGACTCCTTAAAGGCAGATGTATGTTGTAGAATTCACAATTTTCACGTTTCAGAGAAGCAATATAGTACACATTCCATGTATTATTTAACATCTCCATGGAGATCTGAGGCTGGACCCATAATCAAATATTAAATATTACAGCATCAAAAAGGTATCAATAGGCACATAAGTATAAAAAATAAAGACAATAATCAGGTTTATGAATGTACAAATCTAATTTTCTTTTCCAAATGAGTTTGCTACAGGTTGTAATATAATTCTGTTTTTAAAATTTCGAGGATTTGGGAATTGTGGATAAAGATCTGTGGAACTTGTGATTTATTTAGTGCTTAACTTATTCCTATTCTGTGATCTGTTATACATATGAAGTGAAGGCAAGGAGAAAAACCTGTGTACCTTTATTTTACCTTTATTTTAGAAAGAGAGAGTGAATGAGTCTGCTTACATTTTACAATTTGCTTATAAAGGGAAAAGAAAAAATAAATCTAGCCTGAAAACTAAAAAATGGGAGCAGAGGGAATATATTAGAACAAAAGTTAGCTTTCCCCAAATTTACCTTGATTATAAAGTCAAATAAATATAGTACGCAATCCTAAAAAATCAAAAACAGGGGCTAGAGTGATAGCACAGCAGGTAGGGTGTTTGCCTTGTACGCGGCCGACCTGGTTCAATACCCAGCATCCCATACGGTCCCCTGAGCACCGCCAGGAATAATTCCTTATTACAGAGCCAGGAGTAAACCCTGTGCATCTCCAGGTATGATCCAAAATAAATAAATAAATAAATAAATAAATAAATAAATAAAGCAAAAGTAAGCAAATACATGAGTTAGGGAAGCAAGAAGTCAGCAGAGCCACATGTAGGGGGATTTTTCCAATGAATCTAAAGCACAGAATTTAAATGAACAACCATTAGTGAAATCTAATTGGAAGACTGAATTGTTTTAAGAAGCAAACTGTTTCTGGTTTTGGGTGATAGTGTTGTGATCGCTATTCTGAGATCCTTGTTTGCATACTATGAGACAAAGCAAATGAGTGACAAAAAGCAACAAGCTGATTTGAACTGAAAACCAACATTTTTAGCCTCAAAAATGGTGATGAAGAAACCTGGTACGGCGAGGGGGGAAGTCTTGAGTACCTGAATTTGAGTCAGATATATCAGTAGAAATATCTGATTTGTTGACAGCAATAACAAAACTGAAAGGAGAGGATACCTAAGAATTAAAAATGAAAAAGAAAACCGATACATAAAAGAGGCTAACTAGACCACATTACCCAATTATCTCTGCATGTATTTTCCCACCTGACCCATTGAGAAGACAAAGAAATGACCAACAAATGAACCAATGATCATTGCAAAACAGTGAAATTATGGTCTCCAATTACAACCTCACATTAAAGAAACAAGTTTCCTTGAACATATGGACGGCCATGGTCTGGGGCAGGAAATGTATGACACAAGCCTGGAACTCTTCCCATTCCAAGACAGACAGCTATCAGATGCCTTTCATATTATGAGTCCTGGATCAACTCGAAGAAGCTTCTAGAAGCCAAATCTAGGACAATTTCAGCATCAGTCAAAATAACTACAATGGGACTAGAGAGAAAGAAATGCAGACAGTGCACTTATTTTGCACGTGAAAATTCCCAACACTACATATGGTCCTCCAAGCACCGCCATGAGTGATCCTGAACACAGAGCCAGGATTAGTCCCTGAGCACAGCCAGATGTGTGCGCAAAACAAAACAAACTACAATGGATTGAAACCAGTTATTCAAACAAGTTCAAGTTAACTATATTTAAATATATGAAACACGTTCACTGTTTATATTCATCACCTTCATTATCATTTTTGTGGCATATTGTTTATTATATTATTATTATTATTATTATTATTATTATAAACCCAGAGGCTCACACATGTGAGGCCTGTGCTTTTCCATTGACCCACATTCCTACCTCCAATAGATTATTTTTGAAAATAGGTAAGTAAAGAGAAAGAATCAAGATCATTGCACAGTTTACCAAATAGTTGATAGGGAGACATTTCTGCTTCCCCCCCCCAAAAAAAATTAAATTAAACAAAAAAGGACTGGTAAAATTAAATATCTCTCTGCAATTCCTAATTAAATAAGGGACCTAACCATTGCTCATCAACGGTTGCTAGCATAACAAAAAGAGATGATTGGGCATTATATTCTTTGTAATGAGAGTCAGAAAGAAAATAGAACTTGAATCCAATCAAGCCTCCAGATTTCATTATCAATTAATTACGAATGCAGGGAACAGAGGAAGATTAAACATGACGTCAAGGAGCTGCAATTGGCAAAATCTTATGCATAAAGCAGATCTTTTTCTTCTGATGTTTTGACATCTGGGGTCTTATAGGTGGGAGACTGCCCCTCTCAGAGAGAGTAAACAACTTGCCATAATCTTTCAAATGCAAATGGACCAACTCAGTGCCAACCACCCCCTTCTCCAGAGGCGAGATATTTCCTTGTTTTGACTAGTCACTCCCCAGACCTGTTACCTGATAACTAGGGGCAGCACTTATGCCCCAGACCTCCTGGCTGTCATTCAAACTAACTCCCCCTAAGCTGATTTCCCTGCCCTATCTTGCATTTGCCCCAGAACCACGGCGAAGAGTCTTGTCCATTTATTCTCTTATTCTTTCTACTTCCTGGCTGACCTGGTACTTCCTCTTAGGAGCCTGTGTGGCCTCTGGTGTGTTCCCTCCTCCTGAGAAACAGCTAGCTACATCTTCTTTATTTTTAATTCTGAATAACAAATCATCTTTTCCATGTCAGAGCTATTGTTGGCTTTAGCGCACTCTAACAAACAAAACCTACATTTTTAAATCACCGTGGGGCAGGAGAGATGGAACAGTGGGTAGGAAGCTTGCTTTGCATGCAACCAACCTGGTTCAACCCCCAGCACAACATATGGTCCCCCAAAGCCCACCAGGAATGATCCTTGAGTAGTTCCAGGAGTATTCCCTGAGTACCTCTGGGTATTGCCCCAAAGCCCCAAAGCCAAAAACTTAAAAATGAAAAAATAATAAAACACCTGACTGCAGGAATCCCCTGCAAGACAAGACAAATGAGTAATTTTAAGGGGATTCACCTCGATTTAGGGGGAAAAAATAGCAGGGGGATAAAATAAGAAAGAAAGAGAAGCTCTGGTTCAAAGAGCTGTTACAATAGATGGAATCATATTTCACTCCTAATGTGATCCAATTCCAAGTGAGAAGTGGAAGGGGACCAGGTGACTCCAAGGAAGGGATCACTGGTCTGGAATGTCACAGAGAAGGGCCCAGGAGGTGACTGATAAGCCAAATAGTTTAGATGACAGTCACCAGAAAAGAGTCATCTCAGCAGCCTAATCCCTGTTTTTACGGGCCTGTCTGCTTCAAAATCAATGGAAAATGCTCACCCACCCGCTCTGATACAAAGGTCTGAAAGGAGACAGGAATCCTGCTTCAGAAGGTCCTTCCTGTAATCCAGGAGCTTCCCGACCTTCATTCCCAACCTTTCCCTTCTCTTCAATAAAGTCTTCTCTGAATTCAGCTCTGACCTCTTGTCCCCTCCCTGCTTAACCCTCACTGCTCAAGGACAAGAACCTGATCTCGGGAGCCCATCACAACTCTCAGACCTTTTGAGTTCACTGGGGCGTTCTGAACAGCGGCTGGGTGGCTGGGATCTAATATTGTGGAATTACTAATATATTCTTTTGAAAGGTGTCATCATTTGTTTGGGGACCACGCCTGGGGGTAGCCAGGGACTATTCCTTGTTCTCTGCTCAGGACTCCTTCAGAGGGTGGTCAGGAGGCCCCGGGATCAAGTCCAGCTCTTCGAGGCAAAGCAGGCACTCACTCCTTTGACTCTCTGGGTCTCTGTGTCTGTCTCTGTGTCTGTCTCTGTGTCTGTCTTTGTCTCTCTCTCTCTCTCTCTCTCTCTCTCCCTCATTCCCTTTCCCTTTCTCCCTCCTAGGAATTGTTAGAGACTTAGGGAGAGATATTCTTCTTTTTAGAGTCACTCTGAAATATTTATGGTTTAAAAGGCAGGATGTCTGTGATTTACTTTACAATGCTCTGGAGCAGAGAATGATGGGTAAAAGTAGACAGGGAAAATGAAGAACAGGGTTAGGAATGAGTTTGTTGTATACACTTGATTCTTTTTGACTCTGATTTTTCATAATAAAAAATCATTTAAAGAAACCCCTTTGAAGGACATTTTAATGGCACTTGGCAGGGGAATGCACACCCAGCAGTGTTCAGGGCCTACTCCTTGCACTGTGCTCTGAGGTCATTCCTATGGCACACAGGGAATCACACAGTGCCAGGAACCTGACCCAGGGCTCCTGTCTCCAAGGATGTACTTCAACCCTGCGAGCTACCTCTCTGGCCCTCAATGTCTCTTACAAAGCAAAAACACAATCTGAGAACAAGGTTAAGTGAACTCAGAACAACGGAATAATAATGACGGAAGAATCGGTTATTCAAAAAAAAAAGCACTTTTCGTCTCACAGTAGAGCCTAGATAACACCCCCCAAAAATGACTTTGAAAATTCTGAAAGTGTAAATGTCTATTTTAATACTCAACTATGAAAGAATCTGTGAACATATGCATATATGTTTAATAAATTTTATTGGTCATGTAACAACAAGTCTCAAAATGGAGACGTTACTGGACCCGCTGGAGCAAATTGATGAACAATGGGAGGACCGTGACCGTTAAAAAAAAATTTAAAAATCCATAATCTCTTCCTGGTATCCTGATACCCAGAGGCTTATCCATGGTGGACCCCCGCATCTGCACCCAGGTCTGTCTGACCGTTTAGACTTCTTGTCCTCCAGAGTCGGAAAGTTCTGTACTGCCTTGTCCGGACTTGCCCCTAAAGAAAAGGCCCTATGGCAGCACAGCAAGAGCTGAGACGGGGCAACCGGAGCCTCGGCCGGGGTCCTTGTCCTCAGTTTCTCCACTCTGTGTCTCCCCCATATTCTCCAACTTCCCCCAGCCCCAGAAATCACCCTTATTCCTTTGGCGTCCCCATCTGCCCAGTGCCTCAAAGACAGGATCTGGATGCGGGCTTGGAGCGAGGCTGAGAGGCCCGAGCGGGCAGAGATGACCTTTTACTGTTTCTCAGCAGCTTTTTCTCCCTCAGCTTCAGCAACACAACCATTTTGGCCTACATTTTGGACTCCAAATGCCATGTGGTGGCTTGACCTCCTTCCATATTCATCACATTTCCCTTGAAATCACTTTAGGCTGCTTACAAGAATCAAATCGAGTATTCATCGTTGTCCCCATGAAAACCTAGAATGCCCCCATTTAGTTTGGACTCTGACTTGCACTAAGTGCTTTAGAAATATGATCCCCTTAATCCTCAAAATAGTCCTTCAGGAGATGTAGATTTTCCAGCAGGGAGATGCGTTGGGACAGGGTACCAGGAAGAGATTATGGTGGTGGCTTGGATGGCATTAACCTCTGCCTTGACAAAAGCAAGATTCAGCAGTCTGGATGCTAATATGCGTCTTTAACTATCACTTTGCCCTACTCTCTGTGACTTTTGCAGTTATCCTCAAAGAAAATGACCCTTTGTGTATGGGACTGCCAAGAGCTCTCATAAAACAACATCCCGCACAATTTGATTCTTCTTCTGACTCCAGTGGTCTTTACTTGGGATGGCATAGAATTTGTTTTAGCATCCCACTTAGATAGATGCCAATATAGATGGCATAGAATTTGTTTTAGCATCCCACTTAGAGGATGCCAATATACCCAGAGCTCACAAACTTGCCTCAGTTTCCCTGTGGGTTTGTCTTTGCACAGCAAAGAATCCTGAGTACTGAAAATTGCAGCTCAAGAAATCTCTTTTTCCTCTCCTAATCCTCCTCACCCCATTCTCTGCACCTCCACTCCCAGCCCTTGCCAAGTCCATCTCATGGGGTGGTTGATACCATTTTTCCTCATTCAAACATCACATTTCCACCTGCACATAGAGTGTAAACTTTGCAGGATGCCACAGGGCAAAGTGAGGTCTGCCTTCTCCAGCAAGAATTTCACCTGGCACAGACTACACTTAGAAAGTTACCAACATCTTGAAAGGATTCGAGAGTTCTCAGATTCTGTTTTCTCCTTAGAGGTTTTAGACTCTTTCCTACTTTGAGGGCATTCAATCCTGTGTCGGGGGGGGGTATATATTTTTGACTTCAATATGAATTTCAGAAGGCAGGATTGGGCAGCCTGGCACTGATCAGCCCCCAGTGCTTATAGCCTTCATCACAAATCACACAGCAAGTGTGATCTTAAACACAAGTTAAATCTTCTAGGGGGGCGCTTTGCATTCTTCATATGACAGATGACAGAGTAGGCATCTCAAGCATGAGCCCGGAATAGCACTCAGGATCCCACTTCTATGTTAAAGGACTGAGCAAATCTTTGAGAATCATCTTAAAGTAATATTTCTATTTGATGTATCAGAGACTCTAGTTTCTGAAAACCGAAAATAGCTCTCACAAGGTATTTGATCTTTATCCATTGATTCTGGATTCTGGTTCCCCAGGCCCTTAGAATTTCCCAAGAGTAGGAGTGATAGAAGCATTATGTTAATGAAGTCATGTTGGAGGTCCCTTGGGGGGCTAGGGAAAGGGGGAAGGGAGGTTTGGCTGCCTGGGAATCAACTAAGGCAGGAGCAGGAAGTCCTAGACCTCTGGGAGAGGCACTGGTGGTTGAGTTCAGTTGCTAATGGGACTGTTGTATACTTCACTGTTCTGTTTAGGGGCTTACGCCAGGTAGTGGTGGGGCCTACTTCCAGCTCTGTGCTTGGGAGTCACTGTTAGCAGTTCTCAGGGGATCATACGGTGCTGGGTATTGAGCTGGGGTTGACCACATACAAGAGAAGCGCCTTTACCCCTGGACTATGTTTCTTTCTTTTTTGTTTTTTTCTTTTTGGGTTACAACCAGTGATGCTCAGGGGTTGCTCCCGACTCTGCACTCAGGAATTAGTCCTGGCAGTGCTTGGGGGACCATATGGGATGCCAGAGATCGAACCCAGGTCAGCAGCATGCAAGGCAAACACCATACCCACTATACTATCACTCCGGCCCCTGGACTATGTTTCTGAGTTAGCCTACTCAGTTAAGTTAGGAATTCTCTCTAAATATCCCGGAGGGTAGAATTCCAAGAACTCCCGGGCGGGCTGGAAAACTTGGGTGGAGCTTGGAGAGAGACATCCTGGAGAGAGCAAGGAAGCTCCTGGCGCTCCCCTCAAACCCGGTTCTACTACCCAGCTCACACAGGTGGCTCTTCCTGAGGGGCCTAGTAAGGAATAGTTTCCTCTGAGTTCTGTGAGCCTTCCTAACAAATCAGTGGGAACTAAGAAAGGGATAAAGGGCTCTAGTTTATTGCGAGTAGGTCAGAAGCACAGGGAGCATTTTAAGGTTGAGAAGAGAGGCTTGTGTGGGCTGACCACAGACAGTCAGTTCATGAGAAGCACAGAGAACCCCAGGGGAGGGAGATGATGAAGGTGAGGGTGATCGTGGGGGACAGAGCCTTGGATCTTGGAATCTACTGCCATGTAGAGGGGATCTCTGAGGTGAATCTCTGGTGCCTGCTGGTGTCTTAACACTGCTTGTGTGTGCATGCAGGGGAATTCAGCAAGTGGGGACCCCCTTCAGCTGATGTCCAAGAAGCATTGTTGAAATGAGGAAGCCTTTGATACAGACCCTCATTGTAACTGAGTTCAATATCCAATTAAGGAGTGTTGTGAGGACCCTCCCAGGATGGGAGAAGCATGCTGAAAGTAGACTATAGACCAAATATGATTGCCACTCAATGCGTCTTTTGCAAACCACAACACCCAAAAGGAGAGAGAGAACAAAAGGGAGTGCTCTGCTATAGAGGCAGGGTGGGATGGGTGAGACTGGCTAAAGACTTGGGTG
>JAOXYA010106304.1:0-10747 GCA_028565675.1 Sorex palustris | reverse complement strand
CCCCCTCCCCCCCGCGACACATTTGCAAGCCCCTCGACTTGCTTTTTCGCACCCCTGTCTCTCGGGGGTGCCCCGGGCCGAAGCCCGACCCTTGTGCCCAGCACTGCCAGCCCCCAGCGCCCTGACTTGGCTGGCCCGTGGCCCCGTCCTACCCTGGGTGGACGGTACACGCGCAGCTTAAAGGAGCAGGAGCGGGTGCAGCAGCGGTTGATCCAGCGCCACTGGGAGGGCCTGCACAGCACCCGGGGCCTGGGCACGAGGATCCGTGTGGGCAGCCCCTCAAACCACAGCGACTGGCTCTCCACGACCCCCAGGGGCGTTCTGTGCTGCAGGATCTTCAGGGAGACAGTGGGGAGCTCCCTGGTGGGAAGTCGCCCTGTGGGGCCTCCACCGGGCCAGGCAGTCCCGCTCGGGCCCTGCAAGGCCTCTGGGTCGTTGGGTTCCACCTGCTCTAGCAGCTTCGCTACTCCCGGCCATTTGGTCTTGATCTCCCTCGCCCTCAGCGTGGGCACCGACCTCTTGCCCTCTACAGGCTCTTCTTTGGTCTCGATGTTCTCCGGCTTCTGTCTGCTCTGGGAGTTCCCAGCCTTCTGGAGCTCCTGGTCATACTGTTTTACCATCTTGCAGAGCTTAGTATTCCTGGCAGGGAGAGAAATGGCCATTAGCAGAGCAAGCCTGGTCTAGATGGGCACCCCCCCCCACACACACACACAGCCCTTGTCCCCTGCCCCCGTTTCTTCCTTCTGTTGGCTGCTGGGGCTGCACCCAACAGTGCTCAGGGCTTACTCCTGGCTCTGTGCTCAGGGGTCACTCTTGGCAGTGCTCGGGTGCTCGGGGAACTGGATGCCAGACCAGGGATTAACTACAGGGTGGCTACATGCAGGACAAACGCTTTTCCCCACGGTGTTCTCTCTCCAGCTCCGCCATGCCATGCCTATCTTCTTAAACTGGGGAATTGTAACCAAAGGTGGGGATGGAGGAGGAGGGTCTGCAAACAATCTGGCAACAGTAAAAGGTTTCTGAACACGTAACAGCCAGAAATCAATTTGAAGTAGACACCGATGTGCATGTTTCCACCAGTGTTTCTTGGAGGACAGACGGGGTAATGAGTGGGATAAAGTAAAGAAGCGTGGCCCTAGCTTACCCCTGGCAGCTTCTGGGCAGCCCATTGTGGAGTGTTAAAGACCACCCAGAGGTGCCTGGTCAGAGGTTGTGGCAGAGACAGGCCAGAGTGGAGACCTCGGAGCCGACCCCCATTGGTCATCAGATTAGGGTTCCATGTGTCTGGACTTTGGGGTATGGGTGAACGAGTTTCCTGTCCTTGGAGTGCACCCCAAGTCACTCTAGGATTCTGGAGCGATAGCGCAAACGCTCCCCTTCTAGCTAAGTGGGGCAAGGTGCCTCTGGGCAGCATCGCACCTGGGATGGGTGCTGTATTTGAAGAGAGGGCCCCCTGCTTCTTGGTTTTGTCTTGTTTTTCTGCGTTTGGGGCTATATCTGTCAATGCGCGGGAGACTCCTGGCTCTGAGCTCAGGAGTTACTGCTGGTGATGCTCAGGGGACTCAGATGGGTTGCCAGGGATTGAACCCGAGTGGGCCAAGTGCAAGGCAACAGTCCTACCTGCTATACGATCTCTCCAGCACCCAAGGATGGAGAGATTTGGTGCCCTTCCTCCCCTGTGATTCTGAGCCATCTGACTTGGTGGTCCCTGCTTGCCTGCCTGGGGGCAGTCAGCGCAGGACCCCAAAGAGTGTGTGTGGTGGATTGGCACCCCCTGCAGCATGGTGCCAGCACTGCAGCTGAGTGTCTGAGGAGCGGGCAGTGCCCTGGTGGTGAGTGGCCCTCACCCTCACAACAGTCCTGCAAGGGAGACACTACGGAGTGCAGAGACTTCTCAGAGAAACCATCTGGCTTCCAATGGTGCTTCACAACCATCTGGTCGGAGCCAAGACGTTTAACCTCTTTGAATCTTAATTTCCTCATGTGTAAAATTGGGATGATTGGGCCAGAGAGATGGTACTGCAGGTAAGGCACTTGCCTGGCATGCAGCAGACCCACATCTGATGCTTGGCATTGTGACACCTGAACTCAGAGGCAGGAATAGACCCTGATCACAGTGGGTGGGTCCCCAAAACAAGAATTTTAAAAAATGGCATCATTTTCCTTTTTTTTTTCTCTCTTTTTTTTTTCTTTTTGGGTCACACCCGGCGATGCACAGGGTTTACTCCTGGCTCGGTACTCAGGAATCACTCCTGGCGGTGCTCGGGGGACCATATGGGATGCTGGGAATCGAACCCGGGTTGACCGCATGCAAGGCAAATGCCCTACCCGATGTGCTATCACTCCAGCCCCCAAAATGGCATCATTTTCACTGGTGGTGGTGGTGGGGTGGGGTGGGTCACGCCCGGCGATATTCAGCACTTACTCCTGGCTATGCACTCAGAAATTTCTCCTGGCAGTTCTCTGGGAAGCATATGGGATGCTGAGGATCAAATCTGGGTAGGCCAAATGCAAGGCAAATGCTCTACCCGCTGTACTATCTCTCTTGCCCCTTGGCATCATTTTCAGTCTATAGAATTGGTTGGATGGGGACATGCTTATCAAGTACTTTAGCATGTACCAAGCAGATATGAGCATCCCTGCTATTCCTGTGGGGTCTATGGGGAAACAGTCTCAGAAGGAATTACAAGTCTGCAGGAGAATATCGAGGACCTTTTGTGTTGATGTGATATAGGAGTGGGCCCTCTTGTGCCCTTGAGGCAGAGTAGCCCTGTCCCGGGTGGCCAAAACTACTGCTCCTTTATCAGGAGAAATGGCACCAAATCCAAGCTGGCCATGTATCAGCTCAGTTCCCTGGGCCACACCCTTACCCTTTCTGAGATCTCTCTTAGTAACTGGGGGCTGAGAGGCCCCTTTCCCGAGCCTGTGAGTGGGTTCATCTAAATGCCTTGGCAGGGGCCGGAGCAATAGCACAGCAGGGAAGACGTTTGCCTTGCACGTGATCGACCCAGGTTCAATCCCTGGCATCCCATATGGTCCCCCAAGCAATATCAGGAGCAATTCCTGAGTGCAGAGCCAGGAGCAACCCCTGTGCATCACCAGGTGTGACCCTAAAAAGAAAAAAAAATCTAAATGCCTTGGCAGGTTCTGTTTCTGGTAACTGTCAACTATTGGCCGCTTGGCAAGCTCACCGAGGGGATGTCCGGAGGACCCTTGGAACTCTGAGCAGTGACTTCCAACAGGCTTTGGCCAGGTTATACAGTTCTTGAATCCGGTGGTTGGGGCTCTTGAGTATCTTCAAGAGTGACAAGTTTTTTAACACCTGTCAGGATGGAGACACCGGGAAAACACAGACGGTTCCGATTTGTTGTGCGCTCAGCCTCCCACTTTTCACCCCGACAGGGACTCAGCACAGAGCTGGGCCTGGTGTCTGCTTGGGCCCCTCAGCCAGCTGGGGGCTCTCCCAGGTGGCCACCAACTTGGGCACCTCACCACTTTAAGACGGTTCCGCTTGATTGTTTTTCTGACAGGCTGCTGTATCTTGCTCTGGAATGCCTTGTCTTGCATCTGAGAGCGGGGGCGGAGGAAGAGAGAGACAGAGAGAGACAGAGACACAGAGATAGACAGAGACAGAGAGACAGAGACAGAGAGGGGTTGCAACACAGGCGGAATGTCCCGCAACGCCTCCGCTTTCCCTCTCCGTTTGGCATGCGGGCCAGCCCTAGAGGGAGAGTTTGGTCATCTTGCCCGAGGGGGCAGGAATGAGAAGACCTTTCTAGACTCTCCTGATCTCCCTTCACCCTTCACCGTCTCTCCCTGCCACGCTGCCCCGGCACAGCCCGGTCCTTTGCCAAGTCCCCCTGCAGGTCCAGGCTCAAGTCCCACCTTGGCAACCCCTCCATGCCTGAGCCTCTTTGCGGAGTGACTCATGCTGGGGGATCGGGTTCTCTAAACAGATGGAGCAAGGCCGGACCTGCTGCTGCCTGTGCCCTGCCCCTGCCGCCCAGTCAGCCAGTGCTCAGACTGAGGAGCTGGTGTGTGCGGGAGCCCCCAGACAGGGGCGCTGTGACATCACTGTGACAGAGCAGGGCTGGGTCTCCAGGGAGGGTGAGTGGCAGAGGTGGAGGAAACACACCCCTCTGTGGAGCGGCCTCGCGCATCGGAGCCAAACCAGCCTCACTTCTCTGTGAGGTCAAAGGAGCATCCCATCTTTGCTTTTGTGAGCAAGATGGTCCATCATTCGCCGGAGGTCACACATGTTTAGGAAGGGCAGAGTGCTGGGAGCCTCGGGTCTGAAGTTCACTGCAGAATCGGGGGCTCCCATACCATTTTCTTCCACTCACTGATGTTGCCGGGGTTGACCGGGGACCTGCTACCTCTCAGGTACTGTTCTAAGCCTGGCAGGAAATATCTGCAGGGAGATCCCACTGCACTGGACAGGAAGCAAACTCTATGTGTGCGCAGAAATGTTTACCCATTGACTCTCTGAAATGTAGCACTGTAGCACTGTCCTCTTGTTGTTCATTGATTTGCTCGAGCGGGCACCAGTAACGTCTCACAACAAATTGTGAGATTTGTTACTGTTTTTGGCATATCGAATACATCACCGGGAGCTTGCCAGGCTTTGCCATGCAGGCGAGATACTCTTGGTAGCAGGCTCTCTGAGAGGGACAAAGGAATCAAACCCAGGTCGGCCGCTAACAAGGCAAACGTCCTACTCGCTGTGCTATCACTCCAGTCCATTATATATTATATAAGATATTTATGGGCTGCAGCGATAGCACAGCGGGTATGGCGTTTGCCTTGCATGTGGACTTCCCGGCCGACCCGGGTTCGATTCCTCTGCCGCTATCGGAGAACCCGGCAAGCTACCAAGAGTATCTTACCCGCATGGAAAAGCCTGGCAAGTTACCTGTGATGTATTTGATATGCCAAACACAATAACTAGTGTCACAATGTGGATGTTACTGGGCCTGCTCAAGCAAATCAATGAACAATGGGAGGACAGTGACAGTGACAGTGATATTATTTATATTTATTAATATTTTTATATGCAATTCCTGGACCCCCTTTGAGGATGAACACTTTTTCATAAGTTTATTTTCGGTCCAGAGAAGTCCATGAAGATATTCTTGGTTTTGGTATATATTTACATATTTTGCCCATTTTTAATAGTTTCATTGTTTAGTCTATTATTTCCATTGAACCACCATGAGATAGAGCATCACAAAGCTATTCATGATTGAGTTTCATCATACAATGTTCCAATACCCATCCCTCCTGTAGTGTACATTTCCCACCACCAATGTCCCAGGTTTCCTTCCCACAACCCCCTACTACCACCACCACCACCACCCCTCCCCCCTGCCTTCCTCTATGGCAAGCACCTTTCTTCTTTCTCTCACTCTCCTTTTGTGCATTATGGTTTGCAGTACAGGTACCAAGAGGTCATCGTATTTGTTCAGGCATTCAGTATTTTTATTGGCACGGTACAGCTGGAGGGGCCTTTTTTTTTTAACTGGGTGGCAGCTTTGGGGTGTTGATGTGACTACCAAGGTTTCCAGAGGTGGGGAGGTGGGGAGAGATATCCCATCCTCTCCAAGAAAGCCTGGACATTTCAGTCACAAAACCTGCATATCTGAATTTTCAGCAGGTTAATATCTCGGTGAGGTCTGCCCTGAGATGATGGAGTCTGGCCAGGGGCAAGGCAGCCATTTTGGATTGGGGCAGCAAGTGGCTGTCGGGGTCTCTGAGCCAGAACTGGGCTAACCCGCCCGACTGATGTACCCTGGTCTATTTAGCCATGTGCTGGTCTGAGATTAACTGCAACTCTTTGATCTCTTTTGAGATTTATTTATGGGCCTTTGAAGCAAGGACAATAAATGAGCTTGCATGGCTGTGCTGGAGGTGGTTAGCTGTGGCTCCCACATTCCTAACTTTCGGCAGCTTAATTTATTGGGAAACTTTTTCCTGAGTTGTTGGACATTTGGGGGTATCAGGAAGCCTGAAGACATCATTAAGCTGCTGATGGTGCCCTGCGGGTACAGGTTAGTCTGGTGGCACCATGCCCTTGGGCCCCAAGGACATAGCAGCAGCAAACCCAGCAGGGGCCAGGACTGGAGCCAGGGGTCCTACCATGGTGACCTGGGAACGCTGGGCAGGCTGCAGCTGCCAGTCCAGCAGAGCCTGACCAGGGGGCACACCCTGGTCCTGGCTCTCCAGACACTTGGTGCTCAGGAAGGTTTTCCTCCATAATATGCTGTGGGTGATATGGGCTCATCTGGGGAAGAAATGGAGCCAAGGCCGCCATGGTTGGAACCCAGGGCGCCCCCTCAATTCCAGGACCCACTTTCTCAGTGGTACCGAGTTGGACCTGAAGAGCCCTAATCCCGACGCATTAAAATAGAGCCCTCTGCCAACGCTCATCGCACTGAGAGCTGTGGTAACTCCGCCCATGGTGCACCGCCCCTGTCCTCGCGGGTCCTACTTTGGGCCTGGGCTCCGTGGGCGACCTGATGGTTTCCTTTAATGGTGCTCTCCCTGAGGCAGAATAGTCAAGGGGCACCCACATTAACTAAGGCAGAAATTCTAAGACCCCGTTGGCTGTTCAGAATGCTGAGAGCTATCTGAGCTACCTCTGCCAGCTCTGAACTCATTGTTTAATTTTAAGAGTGCTTTGTATATTTAGGATGCAAGTCATTTATCAGGTAGCGTGTTTTTACAATTTTTTCTCCAAATTTAGGACTTGGCTTTTCCTTTCTTTATCTCCTCACTTTATTTCTTTTTTTCTACACCTGGAGGTGCTCAGGGACTTCCTGGCTTGCTGCTCAACGCACCATATATGGTGGAAGAAAACAAAATAGGATTGACTACATTCAAGCCCAGTGTTTTACCTACTATACTATCTCTCTGGCCCATATTCTTATGTTGTTTAAGTTTTTTGAAGGTGGGGAACTTTGTATCACATCCAGTGGTACTCAAAATTTATTCTTGGTTCTATGCTCAGGGAACACTCCTGGTGGGGCTTGAGGGACATGTACAGTACTAGGGATTGAACTTTGATTGCCTGCATGCAAGGCAAGCACCTTCCCCCTCTACTATCTCTCCAGCCTCTCATACTCTTTTTTTTTAAGCTGTGATGCTCTCTGAGTTTTGTACTCCTTTAGTTGTGATGCTTGCTTTGTGCTAAAGGGAACCATATGTGGTACTGGAAATCAAACCAAGATTGGCTGCATGCACGACAAGCACTTTACCTAGTACACTAGTTCTTCAGCTCCTGTGATCCATTTTGAGTTATTTTTTAAAAAATCAGACCTTTGTCTAATGTCAGTGTTTTTCCATACATATGGTGTATGTTACACATGTATGTTCTAGTGTCACCAGTTGAAAACATGTTTCTTTGTCTACTGAATTGCCTTTATCCTTTTGTCAAAGATCAGTTGAGTATTTTTATATATTTATGAACTCTGTTGTCTTGCTCTATTTGTTTCTTCTTTCTCCAAAACCATACCATCTTGATTTCTGTAGTTTCAACATATGTACTTGGGAGGACTCACACCTGGTGTTGCTCAGGGGATACTCCCCCAGGAGTGAACCACGTGCACAGAGCTGGGAGTGAGCCCTAGTTCCTCCCAGTGTGACCCAGAAACATTAAAAATAATTAAAATTTCACTTATATAAGCTATTCCTTGAAAAGCCGATTATGTGGGGAGAAAATTTTAATTATGGGTGACTCATAATAGGTTAAGATAAACATATAAAATTTAAGTGGTAAAACATGAGTTTTTTGACTTTGTAAGTACAGATTTTAATAACTATTCTAATTAGTAAACCATTAATGATAATTATATATAAGTATATGAATCATTTAAAAATAATTCTTTTTTCTTAACTACTGAATAGCTTCTCATTAACTTAAACTTAATGTTGTTAATAAAAGATGATAGTTTTTAATAAGCATCCTAAGTTTGGCATATGATATAGTGAAATTTATAAATGATGCCACTTGCCCATTCATTTTTGTTTTGCCCTTAACTCATTTATTTTGGTTTGGGAGTTAAATACAGCAGTATTTAACTCAAGGACTAGTCCTGGCTACTCAGAGGTCACTCCTGGTGGTTCTCTGAAGACCATGCAGTGTTGGGGTTGAATCTGTGCATCCCACATGTAAAGCCTGCACATAGCCCTTTGATTTATCTCCTCAACACCTTTGCCTTTATTTAAAACATTTTTAGCAGGAGTTAACTCAACTGGCTGGAGCACATGTCTGGCATTTAGAGATGCTCAGTGAGATTTCCAATATGGCATGGTTCTTTGGTCTCTCTGCATCTTATAACCCAGCATGGGAGATCCCCCCCAAAAAAAGTTTTTAGGAAATACATTTTACATAATTCTTCATTAAAAGAAAATTTGTTTTTGTTTATGTCAGACCTGTAGATATCTGGGCTTTGGGCTGCATGATCATTGAGATGGCCACTGGAAGTCCCTATCTTCCTTGCAGCTCTGATTTGGATTTACTTTATAAAATTGTTTTAAAAGTAGGTAAGTATTACTTAAATGTACTGTAAAATGCCTAAAATAAATATAGACAGATAAATTATGCTTGGTTTTAAGATTTAGTTAGTTCTTTGTAGGAATTGGGAAACATATTGTTTTGGTAGATGGCAGCAGATGGAAGCCTTGGGCTGATAAAGAAAGTAGAATATTCTCCCCTGTCTTTACAAATAATATTTTCTTTGCCAGGATGCAAATAGCTAAGCCATATGTTGATGGTTGGTGCTAAGAAAAATAGTATAATAGAAAACTACTTCAGTTTGTCTGAAAGTTGCTTTTGAATCTTGGTTTCTACAAATACTTGTACTTCTGAAAGAGGATTTCCAATAATAAAACATATAAATGCTTTTTAAAATTAATTGGAAATATAAAATCAGTTATTTATGAGTAAAACTGTTATTACATACATACATTACATAGCATGATAGCTAATAATATTTAAAATACATTTGATGAGAGCTGAAATATTTAGTGATCTGCTTTGAGTATGTTTTGTTTTTGTTTTGGGCCACACCCAGTAGTGCTCAGGACTTACTCCTGGCTCTGCATTGAGGGAGCACTCTTGGCAGGCTTGGGTGAACCATATGTAGTGCCAGAGATCAAACCTGTGTGAGCCACTTGCAAGACTGAAATTCTACCTGCTGTACTGTGTCTCTGGCCCCACTGAATTTAATAACAGCTTTGATGACTGGGGACTGAGTGCGAGTTGAGATGTGGTGTGTACCTGGAGGTGCACATTACAGTGCTCACACACTGAGTTGCAGTGTTCATCAGGGGTCATACTCTTTTGGTTTCAGTGATTGCACCTGCACTTACTACGGGTTGCACACTGTAATTGTGCTATTTAAGCACATTCTGTTTCATACTCATTATGGGGGGGTTGCATACCTGTTGGTGCTTAGGACTGACTCTTGGTCTCTTCTCTGGGGTTTCTCCTGGAAGTGCCTATGAAACCGTATGTGGTAGCAGGGACTGAAGCAGTCATCTGCATGCAAGACAAGTGCTTTACCTACTATACAATCTCTCTGGTTCCATATTTTTGTTTGTTTTTTTTGTTTGGTATTTTGGAAGGGCACACCCGGCTGTGCTCAGGTGTTACTCCTGTCTCTGCACTCAGGAATTACTCCTGGTGGTGCTTTGGGGACCATATGGGGTGCCAGGGGTTGAACCCGGGTCGGTCATGTGCAAGGCAAGTGCCTTACCTACTGTATAATCTCTCCAGCACTCCCATTTATTTATTTTGTTTTTGTTTTTGAAGCACCGAAGTGCTAAGGGAATACTCCAAGCTCTGTCCTCAGGTATCACTCCTGACAGTGCTCAGGGGATGGTGCAGAGCCAGGGATCAAAGCAAAATCTTCATGCCCCTTGAGGTATCTCTCCAGCCTGTTGAGATATGAGAGGGCCTGTTAGTGCTCTCATACACTTACCTGGCTACAGTGCTTGTGGTTGTGGGTCTCTCGACAGCAGAGCTGCCAGTATTATGCCAGGTATAAGTGGTAGTCCCAGGGATTCAACTCACGGCATCTTGGTTATGGGGCAGGTGCGTTAGCTTCTCAGCCACCTACCAGACATCCAATGACTCAAATTCTTTTTCATATGCAATTCTGAATGAGGAGCTTAAGGAGCCCTTTTCATGGAGAGAAAGCTATTTATAAAACATGTGGTTATAGGATCATAAGAAGGTACAACAAACAGCTTAAAAAGTAAAATATGAAATAGAGAGATAGTATAGGCTAAGGCACTTGCCTTGCACACGGCCAACCCCAGTTCAAATCTCCCAGTACTACAGATGGTCCCTTGAACACTTGAAATTATCCCTGAGCACAGAACCAGCAGTAAGCACAGAGCACTGTTGAATGTAGCACACCCCATCAAAAAATAAAATAAAATAAAACAAAAAATCCCCTGTGAATTATGGATATAGCACTGTAGCACTGTCCTCCCGTTGTTCATCGATTTACTAGAGCAGACCCAGTAACGCCTCTATTGTGAGACTTGTTATTACTGTGTTTGGCATATCGCATACGTCATGGGGAGCTTGCCAGGCTTTGCCGTGTGGGCGATAAACTCTCTGTAGCTTGCCAGGCTCTTCAAGAGGGACAGAGGAAACGAACCTGGGCTGACAGGGTCGGCCACGTGCAAGGCGGATGCCTTACCCACTGTGTGTGCTCTCTCTCTCTCTCTCTCTCTCTCT
>JAOXYA010106295.1:0-22512 GCA_028565675.1 Sorex palustris | reverse complement strand
ACACACACACACACACACACACACACACACACACACACACACACACACACACACACACACACACACACACACCCCCCCTCCAAGCACTGAGCTCAGTGTTTTGTCTTCATATTCTACCTACTTGTTAAATGAAATTACACAAATCACTAAACACACTTGGAAACAAGGAGGCCAGATGAGGATGTCCGATTTCCAAAGTGCTGCTTAATTACCATAGTAAATATTGTTTCATAGGCTCGTGTTTTATTTTCATAAAGGACAGGATGGGGTGAGATGTCATTACTATTGGTTTTCAAAGTGGAAATACTATTTTTTAAATAAGTACTTTTCTAACATTGCAGTTTAGAAAGTGAAATTTCCCCTACTAGTATCACAAAAGGTTTCACAAAAGGGCTGGAGCGATGGCACAGCGGGTAGGGCGTTTGCCTTGCACGAGGCCGACCTGGCCGACCCAGGTTCGAATCGTCCCCCTCGAGAGCCCAGCAAGCTACTGAGAGTATCCCGCCCTCAGGCAGAGCCTGGCAAGCTCCCCTTGACCTATTAGATATGCCAAAAATAGTAACAAGTCTCACAATGGAAATGTTACTGGTGCCTGCTCGAGCAAGTAGATGAACAATGGGAGGACAGTGCTACAGTATCACCAGAAAAAGTAATTTTTCTCTTTTTTCATTAGAAGGCTCGTCTTAGTGCATGTACCCTCTAAAATGCTTTTGTTCCTGTCTAATTTGCCATTAACAATACAGAAACTGAGTTCATCTTTTGGGGCTCTAGGTAGCAACTGACACTCTTAAGGACATGCTATCGCTGTAAGGGTCCACGTGTGTACTGCTGGTCAGGAGTACATGGCCATCTTTCAGGGTCACCTAAACACTGGTAAACTGCCGGTGAGCTCAGCTCACATTCTAAGGTGATGACTTTGATCTGTAAGTAGTGTGTGTACAGAGAAAGCTAAAACAGAACAAACCGTCTGCTAGTTCTTAAAGTGGAAAATGTGTTTATTAACATTCAAACTCCCTTCTTATAGGCCATATAAAAATTCTTAGCATTTTGATTATACATGTGTATATTTTCTACATAGTTACAGTGATGTATAATATAATTTAGCTTTTCATAATAACATTGTTTAAATACATTAATTCTGTTAAACATAGCACTTATTTTGAAATCCAATGCTTGAACAATTTTCTCTGTACATAGTTTAGCTGGGCTAATTGTAGCATAAGAGGTATATGATCTGAGTAGTAACAATTGCTGAAGTTTGGTATTTTAATACAGCATTTCTTTTCGCTTTGATCACAACACAAAACCCTTAATACTGAAATTCATTAATTCTAGAGACATTAACTGATGAATCAAATTCATATATAACACTAGAGTATTAAAAACATAAAAAAAAAACAACCCAAACCTTGAAATGTGCACGAGCACAGATCATTTCTATGAGAAGAAAGACTACTTGGAGACAGAAAGGAAGGCAGCTCTGAGTTTGTGGCTGACAGGAGGGAAAGTGACTTCACCTAGCTGCTCGTATCTCGTGGCCTGGGAAAAGAGCAGAACCAATACGGTCCACCTGAGTATGCCTGAATCCAGGGCACCACAGTGGCCACAGCACCCAGCTGCTGAGTCAGGAACCGTTTGCATCCTGCGCTCGGCCTGAACCGCAGTCTGTTCTGACGATGTGCTTTCCTTCTCCGGGAGGGGCTGCTGCTTGAGTTCCAGCCCCCGCCCGTTCGTCGCTAGTGAAACAATCCACTTGGGCAGAGAAACATCAGATCCAAAATGCACTTCAGTAATCTGATTAAACTGCAGAACACTAAAGAGTTACTTCTACCGAAATCTCTGAAGGGAGCCAAAAAAAAACCCAAAAAAAGAAAAAAGAAAAAAAAAAGTACCTAAAGAAACCCTTGGAGGGAGCCGGCCCCGAGCGTCACACGGTGTTGGCGACGCTGTAGTCGTGGTCGCTGCTGGGCTGCAGCTGCACCACGACGCTGCGCTCATTGGCCTCGTTCTCGGCCTCGCTGCTGTCGCTGTCTTCGTTGTCCTCATCCTCGTAGTCGGAGGACTCCGTCATGTTGTGATGCGAGTGGGACTCAGACAGAGCCCCGAAGGACTGGGTGCTGGCAGACGCCATGGGCCTGAGCAGTGGGGTGTGTTCTGACACCTCGTTTTCTTCCTGACTGCTGTCCGTGTCCGAGTCGGAGTCGCCCTGGGAGGGGACCACCTTCTGCTTGCACACGGGGCAGGTCTTTTTAGTTTTAGTTAGCCACGGGTCCACGCACTTACAGTGATACGCTGTGAAGCGAGATACGTGGCAGTTAATGATGCAGCCTTTTACTACACGGATCCATAAGGTGGGGGGAGGGGTGCCAAGGAAAATGATACATCCACTTCCCCCCGTTAATGAGATGCCGACTGGCACCAGACCTTTCTTAGGGTGTGCTAATAACTGTTTTCCCTCTCCCCCTGGAATCCTGAGCCCCCGGTATAGATTGTTCTAGATGTCAATACAAAGCACCATGTACTTATCCATACCATGGGAACAGGGGAGGACTCTCAGCTTGTCTCCATCTTCATATTCATCCAGACAAATGGCACACACATCATACTCGTCCCCTGGGACAAAACAGTCAATCCAGTGAATGATGGCGGACACAGACTTTGAAAGATTTTAAAGCTAGGTCTTACTCTTTAAAAAAAAAAAGCCTTTTAAATTGATCTGCAAACACTTTGTTTTCTGTTGGATCAGGGAGCTATCTCAACTTTAGGAACTTGAAATTAACCTTTCAACTGAAATAAAAGCAGAGGAAAGTGTGTTTACCTTGATTACCTTTGCAAAAGATTTTTTAAGAGTAATTCCATTCATTTTTATGTAACTTCAGTAATAGTTTTGAAAATTTATGTAGATGAAATTTCACTGGGTTTCTTTAAGTCTGGTCCTGGAAATAAAGTCCAGGGCTGGAGAGTGTACCACAGGCAGAAGGCCTGCATTGTATACAGCAGACCCACGTTCGATCCCCAACATACCAGGTGGTCCCCTCAGCCCTGCCAGGAGTGATCCCTGAGCACAGAGTCAGAAAAAGCCCTAAGTACAGCTGGGTGTGCCCCCAAGCAACAAAAAAACAAAAACTGACTGTTGCGTTTCCATATACACACATACATGGATGAAAACATTGGGATGAGGGGCCAGGAGGGTGTCTCAGGGCTGGAGCTCAGCGCCACACGCAGGAGCCCTGGGTTAACCCTGGCTTCATAAGGCTCCCCAAACAATGCTGTTGTACCCCCCCCCCAAAAAAAGACATTTGGGGGATGCAATGCTGAGCCTGACTCAGTTTGAGCTTTGCCAGTTGTGTGCAGCGTGGCATGCCCGGCTTTGCCATCTCCTGGTCGGGACTGGGAGATGAGACCGAGCCTGGGGCCCAGCACACAGGTGCACCCTGAGTGCTTCTTCAAACGTCACTGCACTGCCCCGGCATTTCTCAGCGGGACTGACCCCCTCCAGTCACGGGGCAGCAGGGGGTTAACAGCCCACTGGTGGCTCAAACCTGGGTGGGGCTTAACACATTGCAGCACTGGCGTCAACTGGCAGGTTTTCAGATCAGGTTAGAAGCAGCTTAGGACAGCAACGTGACAACTTTCAACACAGTGCTCACATCAACACGTCAGGCCAAACACGGTCAATGCCTCCGCGGAGTGGGCAGGCGGGTGGCTGGACATGTGGGATGGGACCATCGCTGCAGCCAAACAATCCCTTTCCTGTGCTGCAGGTTTCAAACACGCAGGAGGGGCCCTAGTGGGAGCCCTAATGAAAACGACTCATTTTTGTTCTGCTGAATTTCATTAAAATGCTACCCTCTATTGGGTCGGTTTGATAGCAAACACGAGGTTCTATGTGAGGACCTCGTGTGTAGAATTCGCTGAAACTAATTATATGCATCTCAAGCTATTAAAAGTGTTCAAGACTAATAGATCTATAATTATTCATAATTACACAGCTGCTTCATTTACATGGACTTTGAAGATAGTTCTAATATACTAAGCAATTTGGTCCTGATTGACTTCTCAGACACCTCAAACTCCCATTTTTCCCCCTCCTGAAAAGGTCCATTAAAAACAGACGGTGCCAGAGGTGAGCAGGAACAGGCCCGGGCGGGCTCTTGGCTTCGTCTCCAGGGGAAGCCAAGCCTGGCTCCTCCCATCCATGGGAGCTAAGCAACCGGCAGGGCCTGCCCAGGACTAGGGGGAGGCGGAGGAAAGCGTGGCTGCGTGGCCGGGGAGATGCGCACGAGTCAAGACTAGAGGCCAGGAACGTCGTCTCCCTTCTACCCCCCAGAGAAGAACACAGCCCGACCAACCCCCGACTCTGCGCACACACGAGGCCCCTCTGATTTCTAACCCGTAGAAAGGTTCAGGTGAATGTGTGTTACTTTAAGCCAAGTGTGTGGCCATGTGTTAGCCACAGGCCACAAAGAGCCCCCAGTACCGGGACTGAGCTCTGCGGTCTGTATTAAGAGAAACGGCGAAGTTCCTGCATATGGCAGGCTCCTGCTTTCTGAAGACAAGCTGTGAAGTGGTGGCAGCCCAGCCTGGAGCCTGGCGGTCACGGGAGACAGCAAAGCACGCGTCAGGGTGGTGGCACCGTCTCCCTCAGCCTGGCTGCCTTCTCGGGGCACGTCACCCAGCCCGTTTCCTCAGAGTGCTGTGAGGAAGGGAGAACGGCGGAGGGGACACCGCAGCACCCAAGCCTCAGCGACCACCGCCACCTGAGCAGAGCAGCCCCTCCACCTGCGCCGTGGCGCTGGGAGCCGGCGCTCACGGAGTCAGCCACGGTCACTGAGCTGGTTTGTTGTACACATGGTGATTAGGCGATTCAATGAAATATTCAGCAGCCCTTGATCCGGAGGTGTGGACGGCTGCTCGATGAAAGCCAGGCCAATCAGATGAGAAAACCCTTCGTGAAAAGCTGGATCCAGTGAGGGCGAAGGGCAAAGCCAGGGAACAGGACGAAGCAGGCAGGAAGCTCCGAGTCGGCTGGTGGACGTCTGAGCCGGAGGCCAAATGGCAAGAGACCCGCGCCACCTCCCGAGACCGTGGTCCCAACACCAAGCGAGTAGTGGATCTTGATTCTCAAACTCAGTCATTTAAGATGATATTGGCGGGGGGGGGAGTGTGAGGGCGCCCATAGGTCTGGCCTAGGCTTCTGGGCTCGCTGCGACTGTGTCACCCAGGGGTCCTGGGCCGGGCAAGTGGGCCCCAGGCTCAGCCTCAGGGCCACATGCTCCAGCCTCAGCCTCTCTAGTCCCCAATAATCATTGTTTTATAATTGGGACCCCAAAATAATTTTTTTCAAAACCCAGAGTATTCCCTGGTTTGTGAGCAGAAAGGGGCTCAGAAACGCTGACGAAGCACAGTTGAACCTGTACAGAGGTTCTGAGTGAGGAGAGGAACGGGCCCAAAGCAGCCCTGCTGCATTCACCACCGAGCTCCAGCAAGGCATCGGACACGCAGAACGGGGCCCTGCCCTCCACTCGCTCCAGTGCCTGGACTTCAGCGTGGGCCTCTCATCTCCCTTCCGCTCCCGCCCACGGAGTCTGTCTAAGAACTGGGGTGATTTAAAAATCAAAATCAAAAACAAAACAAACAAAAAAACATGAATCAGGCTGGAGAGAGAGTGCAGGAGTGAAGGCAGGAAGCTCACCTGGGATTGCCTCACTGAGACTCGAACCCTGGCTCACCGCTGGAGTCTGGCCAGAGCCACTCCTGTCCTCCATTCCTGCTCCCCTAACCTGCTGGGCGCCCCACGGTCTTCATATGAAATGCGGGGGGGAGGGGAAATTAGGGAGCTGAGTGCAGCCAGGTAAAACACTGGACAGAGAACGAGGTACAAAACAGAGGGACTGCGGGCAGGAGAGCGTTCAAGGGTCAGGGAAACTCAAAGCAAAAAGTGGCTGCAGAAAAAAGCGCCTGCTGTCATGGCCCACTCGGCAGTCACAAGGACAGCTCTTTCTAGAAAGCAGAATCCGAACCTTAGCTTGTCAGTTTCCCTCCCTCTATGCCATTTCCCAAGACAACCAATGACGGGGGGAAATTCTGGGTTTTGTTGGGGGACGGGAGGGGGCGCTGGGCCACAGCCAGCAGTGCTCAGACACCCCTCCTGGCTGGGTGCTCGGGGTTACTCCGAGGCAGGGCTCAGGGGAATCGAGCCCGGGCCCGCCACTCACTCGCTCTCTGGCCATGATCAAGTCTTTCCACGCCTACCTCTGCTTGGCAGTGCTTTCTGGTCATTTCTAAGCTCTGTGTTGAAAGAACCAAGACTTTTAAGGTTGGATCAGACGCACAGGATTTGTGAAACTTAAGCATGTCTTAATTAAAGAATAACATAAAATATTAAGTACTCCATTTTTACAAACTTGGCTATAAAATGCCAGGTTGCTGTTTTCCAATTTGGAATAAAAGCTTTTTTTCCTATGTAGATTATCTTGCAACAGTAACAGTGTGTAGGCTGTAAAAGCCCGAGGACTAGAAAGGAACTAGAAAGGACTAGAAAGCTCTGGGAGGTTAGATGCCCGCCTTGCATGTGGCCAGAACACCCCTCTGACCTCCCCACCCCAAAAAACTTAACAACCCCGGGGGGGGGCTGGAGATGCAGCTCAGTGGGGAAGCACGCGGCTTGCCTGCGAGACGCCCCGGACTCAATGACGTATTTGCCCAACTGCAACCCCCGCTTTTTGGGATCCGGTGGATCTTAGAGGTCTGGCTCCTTCCCGCGCCATGGGCCCCACAGAGCACCTGCAAGCTTAGATGT
The DNA here is from genome assembly GCA_028565675.1 of Sorex palustris. Classification (NCBI taxonomy): domain Eukaryota; kingdom Metazoa; phylum Chordata; class Mammalia; order Eulipotyphla; family Soricidae; genus Sorex; species Sorex palustris. The sequence continues at coordinate 15,710 of JAOXYA010106295.1, read as the reverse complement.
AGGACTAAGTGGAAACAGGCTTTTCGTGTGCTGCGAGACGCTGCGCTGTTGGCGCTCCCGGTCCAGACAGAAAAGAGACGTTAGCTGAATGTCCCGGAGCGTCCGGAAAGCCAGGCACACTGGCAGGGCTGTTTCTGCGGCCACTGACAAGTGCAGAGGAAGCGTGGGGTCCACTCACGGCTTCAGAGGCAAGAAACCCACTCAGAGGCCAGCACTGTTCCCTACGGCAGGAAAGGCCACGCTGGGACCGAAGCTGGTTCACGTGGCTGGGGTGAAGAGTGAGAGTCTGTGGCGGGTCCCCAGAGGAGGGGACACGTACTGAGTGACCCCAACCTACCCACCCCGTGCCGTGCATGCCCAGGGCTTCATGGCCCACCTTGGCAGGAGCAGCCACTGCAGGGTGCTTTCTGATGAGCTACCAGGATTCGAAGGGCCACAGCCCCTCAAATTCCCATCCATACTCAGCTGCCCCAGCCCACCTCACAGGTGTGGAAACGCTTCCCCTGGCAATGCCCATCACCTCAGAGCGGCACCAGAAACTCAGAAAACGCAGCAAGCGGGACTCTCGTTTCTGTGCACTGCCCGATCAGGGGGTGAGGCCACTCCGGGCACGACCAGTGGGCTGCTTTGGCTCTTTGATGCCAACCCCGAGGATGACCAACGCATTCTTAGGCAGACCTACAGTGCCTGAAGCTGTTCCATGGGCTCAATTTACAGACACTTCTATGTGGCTTCACGAGTCCATTGTTGGCGACCTAAGATCGGTGCTTAATGGCTGCATCTGATGTAGTCACTGCTTACTAGCCACATTTCAGGTGCCACCGATATTAACGATTTTTCAATTTGTTTAGCTAAGTCATAACTGCTCCCGCTTACTGTGGCCTTGTTCTTGGCACTGGCTGAAACAGTCTTCACGTGCTGGTGGGAACTTCCCCACCGGCCTGTGAGGGCCCCCTTCCTGTCCCATTCAGGCACGAGGGAGTGAGTGGGGAGGTGCTTGCACTGTGGAGGGCCTTCAGGGCTACTTGGGGTGGTTGGGAGGTGTGGGGAGGAAAGGCACAGGAATGAGCCCGAGACCTCTGGGCTGGAGAGATAGTGCATAGGGTAAGGCACCTGCCTTGCACCCAGCTCACTCCAGGTTCCCCAGGACCAATCCTGAGCACAGAGCCAGGGAAACATAAAATTACTCCTTCCCTGCAGAGATCCTGATGGTCTCATTGTTCGACACAGAGCAAAGCACTCGGTGCACTGGTCACACCAATCTCTGAGGAGAGAAGAGCTGTCCGGGAAGACAGACACGGCTTCCATGCCCCCTCCACAGAAGGGTGTGCTCACGTGTGGGGACACGCTGACGGGGTGCTAAAAGACTAGCTGTGGGCTTCGCCCATGCACTGTGGAACACAGGGGGCGTAAGGGTACAGATGAGGAAAACTCTGGGAAAAAGAAGTTTGTGCTCCACTGACTGACATTCAGAGCTGCGGGCACAGGACGGAAAAGCCTGTTGAATTCTCCGCAGCCCGAGAGCCCCCAGACCCCCTTCCCGTCACCTCCTGGTCTCATATTGACAGTGACACACACACCGCGTGTCCCACACAGAGTTCTACATAAACTATGGGTGATAGGGAGAAAGGAGAAATAGTCACCTTTCTTGAATTTATGTATCGGAAGTTTCTTGAGTTGATCTTTACGTAATCTGTTTCTTCTAGCTCTGTGTCTGTCCTGGACAAATTTTGTGATCTAATAAAAAAAAAAAGAAGAAGAAGAAGAAGAGGAATTGGGTATTAAACACAGATACAAAATGGGCACTAAAATGATAAATGCTTTAGAAGGTTTTGCAGAGCAGCCATAAATCAGTTCAATTATCTGAAGCCTAAATGCAAGAGTGTTCGTTAAAGCGTTAAATTACATTGGTGATTAGTTATCCTTAAAGTGATCTTTGGAATTTTTATTCACTGACCTAAATTATCTTCAATTTCCTCTCCCGGGAACATTATAAATAATACATAACTGTCGGCAAAAAACACAAATAGAAGATCAGAGATGTGAGACTGGGGGTCAAAAGCAGAGGGCCAGCGTTCCCGCAGACAACGTCAAACTCGAAAACAGGCGCGAGGGATAGGCGGGGGTACTTGGGAGCCCCGGCAGTGAACAGAACTGAGAGAGAACATCTGTCCGGCCAAAGTGCGTCAGTGTGAGATAAGATCTACAAAACATTTTGACTATAATCTACAATACTTGCAAGAACGAAAAGGATGTACACAGGGTCAGGGCAAAATGATAAATAAGGCAATATTAATTTTTTTTAATTGACGACTTCAAAGTTAAGGACTTGAGTCCGCAAAAGACATAAAAAAGATAAGGCACAGGGTGGGAGGGCATATTTGCTGGGAAGGGATCTGTACCCAGAATTTATAAAGAACTCAAAACTGGGTAAGAAGAAACCAAGCAAGCCCAGAGACAAAATGGGCGAGAAGTCTGAATAAATACTTCACAAGACTTCACAAGGTAGAGATGTTAACATCCTTGGTCAATAGAAAACTCAAACCACAAATGCTACCGTAGCCCCACTAGGAAGATGAAAAGTGTAACTGCTGGTAGCCATCATTTTCGCCTAGCAGGCTGACATCCTACTGGTCAGAGGGAAAATGGTGGTTTCTTAAATTTTAAACATTTCCCATTCAGCCAACACATTCCACTCCTGCTATCTGCTCTCAACAACTGGAGACATAATGTCAGTTAGGTTTTATGGGTACTAACCCCCCTGAAGAAAAACAGCTTAAATGCCCAGCAGGTAAGTGGATAAACGAAACTAGCATGATCATATAGTGGAATATAAGTTGGCAATGAAAAAGAATGAATAGTCTTCCCCATGATGTAAGAATCAGTCGTTCTGAGAAAAGAAGACAGACACATCCGACACCCTTATGCTTCCATTCACAAACTGCAGACAATTCAGGCTAATCTGTGCTGCCCCAGAGCTAACCTGTAAGAGCCTGGGGAACCGGGGCGATGCGGAGAGAGCGGAGGGAGGGGTCTATGGGACCTCACTCACCAAGGAGCATGACCCAGCCTTGGGGCTGGCCACTCTTTCTCCTGACTGGGGGTGACGGCAGTTCCACCAGACACGTGTGTGTCTGCATGGATCAAAGTATACAATTCAATAATTAATCAGGCACGGTTTCCTGCGTAGTATTAATACCTCAACAGTTTTTTCCTAAAGACTGACCACTAGAAGAGAATAATACAGAAGGTTTCAAACTAATTGAACAAAGGAAGAAAAAGTATGAAACAGAACCCTAAACCCACACAGAATGGGCCAAAAAGCTGGCTCAAACAGCTCAACATACGGGGCCGGAGTGAGAGCACAGCAGGGTGGGCATTTGCCTTGCATGCAGCTGACCCGGGTTCAATCCCAGCATCCCATATGGTTCCCTGCGCACCGCCAGGAGTGATTCCTGAGTGCATGAGCCAGGAGTAGGCCTTGCACATCACTGGGTGTGACCCAAAAAGAAAAAGAAAAAAAAATCAACAAATGATTTGCTTGCAGGCCTGGGTACCACATGGTCCCCAAGTACTCCCCCTGGGTATGCACCAGAATCAACCAAAAAATAGCGTAAAAGAACAACAACATAAACGGGTTACATTTGCCAGCTTTTAAAAGGTGTATCTAATACTGAATGAAAATCTCAATAATATGCTAATTATACATTAAAAACCAGAACTAAAACAATGATATAGTAAGGAAAGCAAGAGGGGCTGAAGAAAGAGCACAGGTGGGGTCATGGCACCTGCCCCGCCCACAAACAACCCCCATCTGTTCTCCGGCACCACATAGGGTCCCCTGGGCACCTCTCTCTAGGAATGGCCCCTGAGCCATACTGAGTGTGGCCCCCAAACCCAAAGCACGCACTCCCTCCAAAGTAAAATGAGGTTAAAAAAACAAAATCACGTCTCTCAGCATCCAAAGCCTGGGCTGGAGAGACAGCACAGAGCAAGTGCCTGCCCAGCACGCAGCAGAGCCCAGTCTGATCTGCACCAGGGATGGTCCCGAGCAGAGTCAGGAGAACCCTCTCTCCAGCCCCTCTTCAGACAGTTAGGATCCGGATTTATTTTTGCTTTTGCCCAAGCCTGTTCTAGAAATGGACTCATTCATATGTGCTCTTAGAAAAGATTTCTCTCACTCAATAAGTGAGATATAAAGGGTAAGCAATACAATAGAAGTGAGTTCAAATTTATGTCTCACTGCAATAAAATAACGGGGTGACCTTTACCAACTTTTAAAAGGTGCATGTCATACTAAAGAAAGAAAAATCCCGACAATATGCTGATGACAAAACAAACAATGATATGCTAGGAAAAACTCGTGTGGCTAGAGAGAGATTACGAAGTCTTTGAGAGTCATCCATGAGGCTCTGAATGACTCTTGAAGGTTCTTCCGACACGCAACCTACCATGAAAATGACGATGAGGATGAGGCAGATGCCAACAATGATGAGGAAGGGGATCAGGTAGTACTCCAGCGGCAGGCTGAACTCCGGAACTAGGATGACGTGGCCCCTGAAACCAAACAAATCAACGAATGACAAACCTTTCAGAGCTGCTGCATCGTAAGTTTCATTTAAAAAAAAAATACCCAGACATTTTGAAAAGATGTCTCAGCTATTTCAGTGCCATCTATTCAACGCGGGGTCTCCAGATGGGGGATCACCCAGCAGCTGTCCTGGGCTGCTGGAACGTTCCCACCGTCAGTGCACTTAGCTGCCAGACTGACTTGCCCACACAGAAGGTCTGTGAGAAAAGTTCATGAGTGCTTGCTGTGCACATCCTGCACAAAAGTCCTTCACTGCACTGAGCAAATGAAGCCAGGGCCGGCCTATTGCAGAGGCAAGGGATGACGGGAGACAGAAGCTGGGCCAGCGCAAGATTCTGACAAGAACGGCCAAGGTTGGGGCTGGAGCGATAGCACAGGGGGGAGGGCGTTTGCCTTGCACGCGGCCAACCCAGGTTTAATTTCCAGCATCCCATATGGTCCCCCAAGCATCAGGAGTAATTCCTGAGTGCAGAGGCAGGAGTAACCCTTGGGCATCACCAGGTGTGACCCCCCCCAAAAAAAAGCCACCAAATACTGCCAATGAATTCCCTCCTCCACACTCACTCTCTCCTCCTTCTCTGACCACAAAGAGTTCATTCTAACTGTGATTTCAAGGACGTCTACATAATTCCGTCCTAAGCTTTTAAAAACAAAACAACAAGTTATTTTTAACATCCTTTCCTTACCCTTTTTCATATGAGAATTCATCTTTCAGTGAATTTGCTGAAGATTCACCAATAAAAACAGACGGAATGTCGATTTTCTTCAGCACATCAACTGTATAAAACAACAACAAATTTTTTCTTAAAATCTCCATACTTAGTGTACCAACAACTTACCCTTCCCCCATGACAGCAGCGGATACATCTGGACTCTATCGGCAGTCAGCAGGCTGAACTGGATACTGACTGGTATTCCAACCGCAGGTTTATCAAGAACAGTTCCAAAAGCCAAGATTCTCTACATGCACTGCTACAGTATCTCAGTTCTCAATGAGACAAAGAGATAACTCAGATTCTGACATCCCCATTTGGAGAATCCTCTGTAAATATAATTATCTCTTAAAGAAAGAAAAAGAGGAAGAAACTTTTTCTAATTTTTCTTTCCTCACATAATTTTTAAATGACAAAGTAAAAAAAAGCTTTCTTACATACCCATTCCCAGGAGTGGTGTGAGTCAAAGAATATGAGAAAAGACCAGTTTACAAAGGTCTGAAATGACCCACACAGATAGCTAAGCTCCCCGGAGTAGACAGGTCAGACTGAGCATAAGCAGCAGATAGGCAAGCCCGGTAAACTTCTACTTCCTCCTAAGCCTTGCAGTTCCTGGCAAAGCTTTGTGTCTGGATTGGTCTCAAGAAATCTGACTCTTACACCCACATGTAAAACCAAAACCAAATGTTAAGAACAAAAAGAGAAAAAAAAACCCACTTTGTAAAAATTACCTATTACTCAAGAAGAAAAATAACAATTCTCTTAATGTTACTAGAGAGAGAGAGAGAGAGAGAGAGAGAGAGAGAGAGAGAGAGAGAGAGAGACTGACTCTCCATTTGGGGCCAAAATGATAGTACTGTAGTTAGGGCACGTGCCTTGCACACAGCCAACCCGGGCTTCAGTCCCCAGCATCCCATATGGTCCCCCAGGCACCGCCAGGAGTGATCCCTGAGCACAGAGCTGGGAGTTAGCCCTGACCACTGCTAGGAGTGGCCAAAAACAAACCCCCCCCCCCAATTTTTAAACTGAGTTCAATAAACAATTTGACTTTAGAAAAAAAGACCATTTGTAAAAAGATGTTCAAAAAAGGGGAGTGTGGGTGGGGGTGAACAGAAATCCACTACAAAGGAAGAAAGGTAGGATGTTTAGAAACATTAAAGGAAGCTAAGACAAAATGCACAAAGCTTTAGAAAAGGTCTCTGAATTACTATCGATGAGAAAGCAGCTATCATTATGCAAGGAGAAAGGAAGAAAGCAAGACCCAGCCAGGATGCAGGAGGGGATTTTAACATATTCTGCCCTTGCAGAAATCCTGGGCAGGGCTGACATTCGTGAACCCAGAGGCTAAGAAGACGCTGGAGATTCACTATTGGAGACTGATCACAAGAATTATTAAATAAAGGCAACAACAAAAAAAGGAAAAAAATACTTGTTTTCATATTTATGTATATATATATAAATTATATATGCAATTATATATATAATCCATCTAAGCAAAAAATGCTCATCATGCAAGAAAACAGAACACAACCAGTATCCTTCCCACCAAAGACAAAGGCTTTATCTGAGGTGATAAAGCATTTGCTAAATCTCCACAAATATGTAAGATTTTATAACCAGTGCCAAATCCAGCTGTAGAGTATCTTACCCTCCCCAAATCTCTCATGGCCGTGCCCTTGAGCACAGCGGCCAGTGACATGTTGTTCTTTGGTCCTAATAAAGACAGAATCCAGATGTCCCTGGACAGATTACCTTTCCTTCTCTGGCAGACTATCATGCTTTACGCAAATGCAATCATAATCATTCATTCTCAAGCATTCATTCTATCATGACACACATGACCCACAGACACACATGGTCAGAACAAAGCATCACAGAAAGTAACCTCAGCATTCAAGAACAAAACTTCTGAACAATGTTTGAAATGCACTAATAACTCAAGAGTATTTCCATGGCAAAAGCAGGGATATGCCAATAGTTGTGTACTTGCTACTTTCGATTATTTTCATTTTCATTTTCATTAGGAGTCGAGATTCCAAACGGGCTTCTGTGCAGTACAAAGACGACCCAGGTCACCAAATCTTGACCCTGGCGATGGGTCACAGCCCTGCGGGTACTCTGCATGCCTGTCAGAACCCAGTTCCTCAGCGTTGCGGTCACAGCAAGGAGGGTCCCTGGTGCATCCCTGAGCACAGCCCCCCAGATCGAAGCTCTTACAGAGAACAAGTCAAGAGAAGAGCTTGCAAATATGAATCAGTTTGTTCACGCCAGACATGCCCCTTGAGAAGGACTTGGCGGGGAGGGGGGTCCTCTAAAACCTCAAGTTTGCTGGAGTCAATCTGCACAACACACAACACATACACACGAGCAAGAATTTGCTAGAACGTGGGGCTGGAGCGCTAGCCTAGCAGGTAGGGCGTTTGCCTTGCACGTGGCCGACCCAGGTTCGATTCCCAGCATCCCATAGGGTCCCCTGAGCACCGCCAGGAGTGATTTCTGAGTGCATAAGCCAGGAGTTACCCCCCGTGCGTCACCGGGTGTGACCCAAAAAGCAAAAAAATAAATAAATAAAATAAAATCAGCTATTACACACTCAACCTCTCAGTGAAACTAAAGATACCAGACACTGTCGTCAGGAGTTTCGAACAACTAATTTTTGCCTTCAGCAGAAATGGAAAAGCCACTCACCTCACCTTGACTTACTGGCTCCTGGGTATGCAAACGAGACGTATTAACTAAATGCAGTAATAGCAATAAAAGAAGCTGGCACAAAACAATTATGTTTTACAATCCTTCTACTAAGCGCTATTTTGCATCCTTCCTAGAAATGAAAATCATTCCCAAATACAAACGCAAAACGAAGGTTGCAGGTGAAGCAGAAGCTCTGTCCTCTGGGTGCGTGGGGCGGGGACTTACTTCAGAACTTGGAGGAGTCCTGGCGTCACCGACGTTGGTCTCACCACTCCAGCTCCGCTGATGGTCCCCAGGTTCACCTGAGGGTAGTAGACTGTCCCGAGGGCTAACCTCGAAGACTGTAACCGCGTCTTGATGACTTCGAGTGGACACGTGAAGATCGCGCCCACGGTCCCCCCACACCTGCAAGGAGAGACAGCAGAAGACTCTGTGAGATGCAGCCACCCCTGCCGCGGCCGAGCTCCACTGTGCCAGAGAGCCCCAGACCCAGGGACCCCACGTTCACAACCCTGCGGGGAGCTGGTTCTCCATCTCTTACGCCAGGGGATGGCACCGGCTCTGCCCGCCCTGTTTCGGACCCCAGAGCCCCTCCAGGAGGAAACACGTTGTATCCAGGTATAACATTTTCCCGATCTCTTACTGCTAGACATTCCAGTTTCCCTACCACGGCGCACAGACAATCTCAGAAAATGACATCTTTCCGCTGTAAAACCAGTTATCTGTATAATGCCACTCTTCCAAAATTCAAGGCACGGCCTTTATTTGGACCGACCCGCTGGACTCCATGGAAACTGAACCGGAAGCTTTCTTGGAATCGGAACGCTCTTTTGTTTCTGCAGGACGGGCAATTCATCCCCGGGGTTCCTGGCACCCTGACCCCTTTCACTGTCTCCCTTTGGAAACATCGCCGGCATTAAAGCGGGAATTCTTCCTCCCAGGCAGCTCTCTGGGACCTGGATACCCGCCCCCTTCCTTTCCCGAACAGTCCGGCCCGGATGCACCTACAAGCCCATGGCCCACACGTGCCTCGCAGCCGCAGAAGGGGCCTCGCATGCTTGTGCACTGTACTCAGAGGTGCCCAGAGCTTACTCCTGGCTGGTTTGATGACTGCAGGGGACGGACTGGGCAGTGTGCAAGGCCCTCCCGCTGTACGATCGCTCAGGCCTGCTGAGGGTTTCTTTATCTGTAAAGAGGCTACTGGGCCACCGAGGCCAGGGGGACTCCCCTCTGGACCCCCATCCTCCTAGGAAGGGGACGTGGCAGGTCCCCCGCAATGACAAACACCAGCAGGAGGGCGGGCTGACCCAGCACAAAAGTGGCTCCACCAGGAGGTGGTGCTGGACGGCTGGGCGCCACTGTCCCCGCCAGTCCCCTGGTCAGACCTGGCGCTGCCTGGAGCCAGGACATCCCGTGGCGGAGCACGGGGCAGGCCCAGCCCGACTGCCCTGACGGAAGGACCCAGATAATGGTTCTGCTTAGATCCGCCATGCGGCTGAATACCAGGAAGACTTGAAGAGCAGGAGGACCGGCCGTGCTGGACCCCAGAACCGCGGGGGTGGGGATTGCTGAGAGAGACCCATCCCCTGAAAATACAATAAAACTTTTGTTTTAGGGGGAGTCACACTTGGTAGATTCAGAAAACCATGTGGGGATTGAATGTGGGTCAGTTGCAAGGCAGGAGCCTTACCCACTGCACTATCGGGTCCCCAAAAACCCAAACTATTAACCCATGTCCAAACATACAAAACTAATTATTCTTTTTTTTTGGGGGGTGGGGGAGGTCACACCCAGCGACGCACAGGGGTTCCTCCTGGCTCTGCACTCAGGAATCACTCCTGGCGGTGCTCAGCGGACCCTATAGGATGCCGGGGATTGAACCCGGGTCGGCTGCATGCCAGGCAAACACCCTACCCGCTGTGCTATTGCTCTGCCCCCAAAGCAAATTATTCTATCATGAAAAGCATGTGCATTGGGAAAGTGGGGCCCAGAAGGCCCACATGGTGGGTCGGGCGTAGAGATGTGGAAATCAAGTTCCAGGGCACGGTCACGCTCCACTGGCCAGCTGCTTCGAGGTCAGCTCTGACATCAGAGAGCCGGTGAGTTCGCGCTCGGGGCAGGCTGGGCACTCGGGTTTCGTCCCAGCTCAGTACGCAGAGAAGGCCTGACTCACGGGCCCCCACAGCCCAGAGCGGGCAGGAGAGGAGTGCCACTGGGCGGGGGGGGGGGGTCCTTGTGGAGCTGGTTCTCCCCAGGAACCAGCACCCCCCCATCCTAACACAAACCCCGGGCCTGACAGCCACAGTTTGGGGGCAATCCAACCCATTCCAGGTTTCGGCCCCAACTCATGCACAGTGTGTAGGTTCTCTGGCTCACGGCGCCAGAAGCCGCAGCGGAAGGAACCGGTGCGCTCTGTCTTGAATCACATGCGGGTCCCCCGACAGACACGGCAGAACTACTGCCACCAGCGCCCCCCCAGCCTGTCTCTCCCTGGGACCCCGCGTCTGACCAGCACAGCTGCCAGATACCCAAGCGGCCAGCAGCTGCGGCCAGGACATGGGTTCCGGGAGGCTGTGTTTCAGGGCCGTAGCTGGTGGGGCTCAGGGCTTCCTCGCAGCCGGCCCTGTGCTCAGGAATCACTCCTGGGGGGGCTCTGGGCGATCAGACCCGGGCTGGCCGCACGCAAGGCCAGCAGGCAGGCCTCCCCACTGTGCTCCATCCCCTGAGCTCAGCTGTTCCCAAGAGCCAAGAGGAAACTTCCTGATGGGCCTGCCTGCTCTGCTCAGGTAAGGCTGCTGCTTCTCTGCTGCCAAAGGTCACGGAGAATTCTGGAGGGAGATTCCATTCAGAACAAACCAGTCACAGCCGGGCAGGGCCCAGGGGCACGAGCAGAGACAGTCAGACTCCACACACCCTTTCCCGAATCTTCCTTCCTTCCTGCTTGAATCCAAGCTTTGCATTTCTTGTGTCTATCACCTAAGACACTCGTCACCATTTATCCCTTGACTCCTGTCTTACTTGCAGCACGGCAGAGCTCCACCCTCCCAATAGTGGTGACACAGGCCCCTCCTACTCCTTTCGGTGGGTATAAACAGCTTAAATTATGCACACAAAAGTTTACCTACTAGCTCGGTCTCAATGGCACATTTGAAAAATGAGATTATTTCCAGAATCTGTCTTCTTGGTAGCACTCCTGGCTGTGCTACTACTAAGCCATTGCACAGCCAGTAGGGCATTTGCCTGGCAGGCAGCCGACCTCCCACCTCCCATATGGCCCCCCAAGCACCACCAGGAGGGATTCCCGAGTGCAGAGCCAGGAGGAACCCCTGAGCATCGCTGGGTCGGGCCGAAAAAGCATCTGTCTTCTGCACACACACTCTGTTAAGACACTGATGCCGAGAGCAAAGATTCTTCATTCTAACCATGACCATGACCCAGCCAGTGGTAAACTGGCCTCCAGCTCCAAATCTCACAGGCAGCAACAAGATGGACTCTACCAACAACTCAGACTGCAGAAAGCCTGCAATCTTTGGAGGCTATTGCAATTTCTCCATTTCTCGGCAGCTTCTGTGGTTGAAAAACACAAGCCTCTCCGTAGACACCAAACTTTCAGGGGACGTGTTAGCTGACTATCTCTGGCACAAGGCTGCAGAGAATCCGATTATGCAAATTCTATTTTCATTCCCTTCATATGTTGTTTGATGCTGCCGCAGTTTTCCTTCTGATGCAGTTTCCTGTCTACAATCGGATCCGGAAGGAACATTTTAAATGGCATCCTGAATAAATAGAAGATCCCGGGGTATTTTCTGAGAGTATTTTCTGAATATGAAGACTCGGAATCTCTCACAAATCCGCAAGAACCTGCCTGAGGCTAGCTAGCACGGTTTCAGAAATGACATCCCGAATCCACACAGTGAAGCCGCTTCCAAGTCAATCACAGCAGGCGCGACTCCCATGGAAAGCAACCTGGGGAGGGGTGTGAGGAATCACCCTAACTTCTAGCAGGAGTTTCCACCCGAACACCACACTGGTTTTTAAGACATTGTCACTGGGGCCAGGAGGCAGGTCAGGCAGAGCGGAGGCCTGGCGTGTGTAAAGTTCTGGGTTTGATCTTTGGCACCAAACAAGCAAAAAAAGGGGCGGGGGGGCAGGGCAGAGAGATAATACAGGGTGCTGGCCTTGCACGCAGCCAGCCCAGGCTCTAGCCCTGCTACCAGTTGGTCCCCTCAGCCCTCTAGGAGTGGAGTACAGAGCCGGCTGTGGCCCAAAAACAAAACAAGCAAAAAAAAAAAAATCGTCATATATCTGAAATACTGTCACTGACCTCCCCTTGTTAATCAATCGATTCGCTCGAGGGGGCCCAGTAATGTCTCCATTGTGAGACTTTGTTGTTACTGTGTTTGGCATAACGAATAAGCTACAGATAGCTTGCCAGGCTTTGCCGTGCGGGCGAGATACTCTTGGTAGCTTGCCGGGCTCTCCGAGAGGGGCGAAGAAATCGAACCCGGCTCATCTGGGCCGGGCCGCGCACAAGGCAAACACCCTTCCGCTGTGCTATTGCACACTCGATAAAAGGAATCAGTTTCTGTTCTGGGCATCAGACGTGAACTATGCGATACGACGCACAATGCATTTATCCCCTCCGAGATTCGTTAAGCATTTCAAATAAGCCCGTTTCTGGCCAGTAGCCCCCTAGCAACTGTATCAACATTTGTGCCTTAGTATTTCCAAGACAACCATTAGCAGATACAGATCAAAATGCAGAGGGACGAAATCTCAGCTTAGGGGTCCACCTGGTGACAAGTATACACAGTAGGAATAGGGTAAAATATGGAGTGTTTAAGATATCATGAATTTTACGCGCACGCGCGCGCACACACACACACACACACATTGAAACCCTACAGATAGGCCATAGCATAAAAAAAAATGACATTTTAGAGATGAGGTAAGTATATCTGACAAAAGATAAAAGCCACAAAAATAAGACCTTGTCTTATTTAGAAATAAGATCTATTCTGGACCCCCACCCCCACCCCATCTGTGAGTGTGACCAGCCCTTCGGGTCACTGCACTCAGACTGAAGAAGGCCCGCGGGATTCTCAACAGACTCCCAACCCTTCAGTGGCTAAGAATCCTGCAGAGCCCCACCCAAGGATTTCGGCACTTCTTTGTTTGTTTGTTTGTTTGGGGGCCACATCCAGCTGTGCTCAGGGCTTATTCCTGGCTCTACACTCAAGGGTCACTCCTGGTGGGCTCTGGGGCCATCTGGGGTGCTGGGGGTTCCCTCAGGTCAGACAGATGCCCTCCCCTCTGTACTGCAGTTCCAGCATTTCTCAATGAGATGCAGTAAACAGAAGAAAAGCAAGGGCAAGACTCCTGGGTAACAAGCGTGTTTGCTGGGGCACTTTCTCGCGTCAATCCAGTCTTAGTGCTAAATGTGTCTGATGCAAGTTTCCAGGGATATTCAATAAACAGAAGAAACGGGGCTAGATTTTAACAGGAGGAGCCTGACTTCTTTTCAATGAAGTGAACCGAGTTCTCGGGAAAGATGCCAGCTCAGCTCCTCACTGGGGGGCCGCAGAGCCCGCTGGTCAGCTGTCTCAGCAGGGACAGTCACACCTGCTGGAGGGAGACAGGCAGGGGACCCTGGTAATGCACTTTGGGGAAACAGCAATGATAAAAACTTAGGCAGAGACGGCCAAGGCTGAAGAGGCATGGAGACCACATTCCTTGGACAGACAGACCCTGAGCCTTTTATGGGAGGGAGAAACTGAGGCACCACTCAAGAGAAGGGTGGACCCTCAGGACAGGAGAAGCTACAGAAGAGCCCAGAAGATTCTGAGAAGACCACAGACAGTGCCAAGCTTTCCTGTGACAACACCCAGATTTTTTACGGGTGCAAAACTCCAGGAAAATCCCTTTGGGAGAACTGCATACAGGCCGCCGAGGGCTCGCTCTTCAAGGTCCTCTTTCCAACACGTCCCTTGCTCGCTTGCTGTTGCTCTGCTTACCTTTTCCACTCTGGGGAAACCTATGCTCCCCCTTTAACACGGTACTTCTCCCTTCCTCTCCCTCAAGGCTGTGTACATAAAGTTCCAGTGAGAACTGCCTGGAGAACTTGCTTCATCACCGCAGTCTCCTGAAACGCCTTCCTGTGAGGGAGAGGCGAGAGTCCGGGAGGCCTGCGCTTTCCTCAGTTTACCTCCCACGCCCCCCACTTGACGAGCCCCCGGCAACCCGCCTTGCAAGGCACACAGAGCTCCTTTAACGGTGCTCCCAGGAGACACAAGTCCATGCACGTCATCGTTGGGATGAGATCTAGAAGCCAATGGATGGTATCCGTGTGTGTGCGCGTGTGTGCATGTGTCTGTGTTTGTGGGGCTGTCCCAGATTTCTCTCCTGGCCATGGTGCACTGCTGTGGCACCGGCAAACACTAGAACTTCCCACGCAGCCTAATAGACCTGCCACGGAGCCGTCAGTCCTGCCCTGGGGACTCTCCTCCCTCGTCAGGCAGGGAGACCAGCGAGAGGGCAGGGTGAAGGGCACGCCAGGATATTGCCCCCGACAGGGCCATCTATTACACGGCCAGCCTGTGCGGCCACCCCACCCGCTGCACCAGCTCCTAAACGAAAACCACTCGGGTAGTAAGTCACAGAAAGGATCATCCTTCTTGGTGCGACAAATGACTTTGGTGACTCGAGAGCTTGTTAAAAACTCCCCAGAAGGACAAATGAACAAAGTCTAATGCCGAATACTTCCCTGCCCCGGGTCCCTTTCAAAGAAAACTGTCAAGGGAGTGGCAGTTGGTGGGGCAGAAGGAGAAATCCTCTGAGGGATTCTTTCTGTTTACAACCCACTCCGGGTTGGGGAAACAAAGGCATGGCCTGACCCCCACCCCCACCCCAGTAGGAGTCTGAGCACTTTCAGCGGCAGTTACCTTCCCCGGTATACTCGCCCCAGCTGCCAGGAAAACACTCAGGAGGAAACGAAAATTCCATTTTAATTCCGCTGCATGCCCCACGCTCATGACGACAAGCCCTGAGGCTCTCCAAGGAGCCTCCAGACATTTGGAAGACGTCACAGGGGCCCACAGCCACTGCGGCGTCCCTGACACTCAAGATGCTCATCACTCCCATTCCCTGACGGCGGGGTGGGGTGGGGACAGGGGCGCCCTTCCTCGCCCCACGGCGGGCCCATCCGCCTAAAAATAGGTGCGCGCGCTGCAAAGCATCAGGTGCGCGCTGATGCAAGGAAACCGGGGCGCGCCTTCCCGTGACGCCCGCGCCGCCGAGGCTGTCAACACCCCCCCCCTGCTCCCAGCCGCGGCCCTCCGCCTCCCCCGGGTCCCCGACAGCGCCCCCGGGTCCCCAGGGCCCCCATTAGCGCCCCGGACGCCCAGGGCCTCCAGCAGCGCCCATTTCCCCAGGGCCCCCCAAGGTCCCAAACAGCGCCCCACGTGCCCCCCAGGGTCCTCCAGAGCGTCCCCCCCGTGTCCCCAGGGCCCCCTAATAGCGCTTTCCAGCCACCCAATAGCGCTCCCTGTGTCCCCAATAACGCCCCGGTGTCCTCCAGGGCCTCCAACAGCGCCCTCATGTCCCCCAGGGCCTCTAATAGCGCCCTCGTGTCCCCCAGGTCCCCCAATAGCGCCCTCGTGTCCCCCCAGGCCCCCAATAGCGCCCTCGTGTCCCCCCAGGCCCCCCAATACGCCCTC
>JAOXYA010106285.1:0-10747 GCA_028565675.1 Sorex palustris | reverse complement strand
CATATCGAATACTCTCGGTAGCTTGCCGGGCTCTCCGAGAGGGGCGGAGGAATCCAACTCGGGTCGGCCATGTTGGCCGCGTGCAAGGCAAACGCCCTTCTGCTGTGCTATCATTCTTTAACAACAAATACATTTTAAGGGGCCCTAGCGATAGCACAGCGCAGAGGGCATTTGCCTTGCTGCCAACCTGGGTTTGATCTCCGGCATCCCATATGGTCCCCCTGAGCACTGCCAGGAGTCATTCCTGAGTGCAGAGCCAGGAGGAACCCCTGAGCATCGCTGGATGTGATCCAAAAAGCCAAAAAAAAAAAGCATTTTAAAAGGAACTTGTCATAAGTGTGTTGTTTTTGTTTTACGCCAGCTTTATTGAGGTGTAGCTGGAATCAAGCAATGTTTTCTTTCTTTCTTTCTTTCTTTCTTTCTTTCTTTCTTTCTTTCTTTCTTTCTTTTTCTTTTTGGGTCACACCTGGCAATGCACAGGGCTTCCTCCTGGCTCTGCGCTCAGGAATTACCCCTGGCGGTGCTCAGGGGACCTTATGGGGTGCTGGGAATCGAACCTGCAAACGCCCTACCCGTGCTATAGCTCCTGCCCCAAGCGATGTGTTCTCAAGGTGTTCAGCGTGACATGTGCACATATACATTGTGACTTATTACTGCTAGCGAGCTGACTAGCCTTTCCATCCCTCACCCCCTTCCTTCCCATTTTTGGCTTTGAGGTTTTCAGTACACTTAAGCTCTCCTCTGGGGGTAGACTCACTGGGCTGTGTGCTTGCTTTATATGCAAGAGTCTGGCTTTGAACTCTGGCGCTGTGTGGTCTCCGAGTGCTGCCAGGAGTGGCCCCCAAAAACAAACAAATAAACAAAAAATGGGAAAAGAATACCTCAGCAGATTTCAAGTTCTGTGTGGTCCCTGAGCGTTGCCAGGAGTGTCCCCAAAACACAGACAAATTAAAAAAATGGGGGAAAAAAACCTCAGCAGATTTCAAGTACACTTAAAATACAGTATTGCTGACTATAGTCAATATTCATTAGAGTGTCAGGATTTATTCGTCTTCCATATTTAAAACCTTAGCTGGGGGTGGGGGGTATAATTATCTTTTTTTGTTTCCTTGTGGGTTTTGTTTGTTTCGTTTTGCTTTTTGGGCCATACCTGGCGATGCTCAGGGGTCGTCCCTGACTCTGCACCCAGGGGTCACTCTGCCAGGCTCCAGCGACCAGACCTGGGCTGGCCGCGTGCCAGCGTGTGCCCTCGTTGCTGGGCCGTCCCTCTGGCCCCTGGTGCTCCTTTCCGTTCAGTTCTTGAAGGAAGGGAGATGTTCAGGAGCAGGGACTGGTAAGACTTGGGCGGATTTTCATGAATGAACTCACGTACAGAGGAGGAGAGCGAGCGAGTCCGTGATCTCTACGTATCAGACGTCAGAGGGAGGTGCGCGCTCCCTGCGGGGGGCCGTCACCCCAGTGTCCCCCAGCCCCTCTCGGAGTGATCCCGAGTGCTGGTCTGGCCTGAGCTACAGCAGCGCGGGCTCCCCGGAAACCAGCCCCCCAAAACCCCCTCCCGAAGAGAAGTCCGACGTGCCGTTCGTTTTATGTCGTAGAGAACTCGTCTTCATAATGGCAGAAATGTTACGGCCTTGCTTTTCTTAGCCAAGTTTTATGCATCTAACTTAAGGCCAGGAAGCAGGTCAGAGGGTGGGAGCACATGCTTTGCCTGAAGAGGCTGGTCCCACGTGGTCCCTGAGCACTGCAGGGTGGGGACCCCTCAGCCCAGTCTGCGTTGTTTCTTCCATCAGTCGCGAAGATCTAGCTTCACAGCTGTAAAGTGCACGGAAACGGCCCCACACCAGAGTCAGGAAAGCGCTGCCTGCTGATGGGGAACTCTGGCCTGCGCTCCCCTGCCGGCGGCCTGTCCCAGCCCCTCAGCAGTGCTGCTGGATTGGTCATTTGCTCCAGTTTCTTTGGCCATGCCTGGCAGCGTTTGGCCCCGCCAGGCTCCTTCTGCCTAGTGTCTGGGACCGTCCGGCCGTGCCTGGAGCACCGGGCGGGACCAGGAGTTGAACCCACAGCTCCTGGGTGCACTTAGCCCGTTGAGTCACCTCCCCGCCCTGACCTTCTTCGGGCAGTGACGCCTGCCCTTCCCCTGTCAGCATCTGGCGCTGTGCGCAGGAGTCATTGTTGCAGTCAAAGCGAATCTTCTGATGAAGACGTTGGGCTTAGTGTGTTTTCAGCTTTTAAATTTGGCCCAGAGGAGGTAGTTGATTGAAATGTTGACCTGGACAAATAGCAGCTGGTTCTTTTACCATCTAAAGGGGTTTATTTGAAGAGAACAAAAGAGCACTTTGCAGAGTGTCACCTATTGGTAAAATGTGAGCACTTTTCCCTAGACAAAGAATGAAAGAAAGTTCTTTCCGAGATTTTTAGAGAGATCGTTATCAACGAAGAGGCCGTTGGAGGATCCTGGGACAGTTGACACGAGCAACTTGGGCGTCCGGGACTGTAGATGACAGTGAAAGGTAGTCACCGTGCAGTTACAGGGGCCGGGAGGGCTCGGGGTGGCCCTGCCCTACCAGTGTGAGGATTTAGTTCCGTGCCTTCCAGCCTGGAGGTTCAGGAGGAATCAGTCACGGACCCTCTCGGTGTTGCTCAGTCCTAAGCTTTTCAGGGTTTGCTGAAATCCCAACCGACAAGTTTCTCTGGTCTGTTTATTTGGTGTTGGGGCCATGTGTGGCCATGCGTGGGGACTGTGACTCCTGATTCTGTGCTCGGGCCAGTCCTGGGATGCTCAGGGGACGGTGGGCAGTGGAACTCCAGCCCAGGGCTCCACCCGTGTCGGGGGTCTCCAGCCCACTGGGCACTCTCCACCAGAGGAGTGACCTGTTGCCCTCTGACTCGGAGGCCTCCTGGGCTTTGCGTTAGCGTCCCGTCCACTCTGTCACCACGCGGAGCCAGTGCCCACCCGACCATCTCCTCCGGCTCCTTGTCAGACTCTGAGCTCTCTGCGCTAGTCCCACAGCGCCGCTGCTTCAACCTGCTGTTTGTTCTTCCGAGGGTGCAGACGTCGGTGTTTTTTACTTCCTTACGTACATCAACAAACAACATTGTGCAGAGTGAGCTAACATCGAAAAAGAAAAGAGTTCATGTTAATTCTGCTCTGTCCTAAAACTGCCATAACAATATTTTTGACAAAGAGGGATTGTCAGTGAAGAACAGGAGTAAGATCTGGTGTGTGCTGTCCTGCATGTGAGCAGCGAGACTTCTTCTAAGGGAAAGAAGCCAGGCCCAGAGGAGGAACGTCGGAGCGTCCTGCCAAGAGGACGCACAGAAAGCAGAACGGTGGTTCCGGCAGAGCTGCCCTCCAGGTGGTCACCTGAGCACTGACCGCGTCTCAGCACAGTCAGGATTAGCACCCAGGGACTGCTGGGTGTGGCCCCCAGACCCACACTCCCCCCTCCCCAAAGAGGGTCGCTCACCAGGGTGGATTTACTTAGTGTGAACAGACACTGAAAATGGATGACACACTATTTAAAAAGTCCACCGTCACGTTCCTGGGCCCTGAGCCGTTCTGAAGCAGCGTCTGTGGGACTGGGGCTCTGGAGAGGACATTTAGAACAAGCTTTCAGGTGACCCTTGGGTAGGATTTAGGTTAGATCCGTTGTTATGTGGAACTATGTGAAATACGAGAAACTCAATTTTGGAGGTTGTTTTATTTATTTTTACTTATTTATTCTCGTTACCGACCTACAAACTTTCGTGACTATGTTTCAGTCATACAGTGTTCAAGTACCCATCCCTCTGTTTCATTTTTATTTTTGAGGACAGGTATATCTGAAGGAGAAATAGGTGATAGACTGAAGAGTTCAGTGTCTGCATCCCTTGTTTCTGCTTTTTACATGTGTTGCAGTCTGTCCTGCCCTGGAGTGTGGTGGTCGAATGCATGCACCCACCATGCCGCTCCTCGGAAGGTCCTCCATCAGGCCTCCTCTAGCTAGCTGACAGGAAGTGACCGGGACAGAGGACTGGGCATGGGAATGTGGCAGCGTCTGTGTCCTGAGCGCTGGGACGGGCACAGCCGGCCTTTCCCTGGCCTGCTCCGTGAGGATGTGTATTTAGCAGAATCAGACCTGCTGTACCATCTGTCCAGTGATCTAAGGTTTTGTGTCTTAATTGGTATGATTTTGGTGGGGGGGGGGAGTGGGTTATTTTTTCAGGTCTGGTAATTATGGAAAAAATTTTCCTATAAGTTAGTGAGTATTCTTTGCTTTGTGGTATTTTGGAACCAAGATGTTTTCATATAATCCTTTCCTTTCCGATAGGGGAAGCTATAATGGCTACTCACAATTTAGCAGCCTACTCCTGAAATTCATTTCGGATGTGATTTGATGACTCCAGTGTCCTCTGTAGGTGGGAAATAGTGCTACTATTCAATGTGGGAACACGAGACTTAGGAGATTTGATTACTTGCTAATGTATAGGTCAGGTCAGACCTCCTGTATAAGTGTACAGACTCCCCCCCCACCCGCCCGCCCCCAGCATGGTATAGGATACTATTATTTTCCCCTTGACAGTCTCAAAATGTTCTTGGTTCAGTTATTATAAAGAATCCATGAATTCTCCTTAGCATCTGTTCCAAGACTCAAAAATGTACTTGCACGCCTGTGGTGCTTAGGACCTGGAAGCGAACATTTCCCACCAGCAGATGAGTGGATAAGTTGTGGTATACACAAAATGCAATATTATGTATTTAGCAAAAAATGAGGGGGCGGGGCTGCCACACAGCTGGGAGGGCGCTTGCTCTGCACCTGGTGAACCTGGGTTCGCTCCCCAGCGTCCCTCATGGTCCCCTGAGCACCGTCCCCTGAGCTAGGAGTCATTTGAGTGTGGCACATTATGGAAGGGAGGAAGGGAGGGGGAGAAGGAAGGGAGGGAAGGAGGCAGGCAGGCAGGCAGGCAGGCAGGCAGGCACATTTGCTCAAATCGAATGGAACTCTAGTTTGTTTCTTGAAGTGAAATGAATCCGAAGGAGGACAAATACCGACAAACATTGTTTGATCTTACTCATGTTGGAATATAAAGAAATAATGCAAGGGGATGACAACCAGTGAAAGCCCATCCAGAGGTTCTGCCAGCAGGAGTGAGTTTGTGGAGGGCAGCGGCGGGTGTAATGACCGCGGGCTGGACACGAGGGTCTGGAGAGCTGCCAACTCGGGCTCAGTCCCCAGCACCCTGAGCATAGCCGGGTGTGGCCCCAAGACCAATAAAACAAAACAGCAACTTTGGCTTCTCTTTGCAGTCTCAGCCTGTGCGCTAGTAAACGCCAGCACACCCCGCTCTGAGCCATCAACAGAACGATCAGGGTCGTGCCCAGGGCCACGCCCGGAATCTCAGGACCCAAGATACGGACTGATGCTCTTTAGTCCCACGTCATGGGCCGTGTTACTCTCTGCCCCGACGTGTGTTTTTCCGCCTGCTCACGCCCCACTTCCTCAGACCCAGAGCTGAGTGCAGAGACAGGCTGTGCGTTCTGTTTGGGATGTAGTTTCACTAAGAAGGTCGGGAAATGGGGGGAGGAGGGCAAGTGCAGCAGTACAGCGCCTGAGTTAGTTCCGTGTGAGGCCACGGGTTCGAGCACAGCCTGGCTACAACCGACACGGGTAATTCACAGCTGCTGTGTACCATTTGCCTTCGCGTAGAATATCTGTTTTATTCCATCTGGGGAAGGAATCTGATCTACATGGGGTTTGAATGTGCAGACGTTTCTCCTTGCTTTTATGCCTTTAATTTACTTAGAACATGTTCCCCGGGGGGTTTGGATGATCAAATTGATTGATTCACAAGTTGCGTAAGTCAAAAACTTCCATCTGTGGGTAGTTTTAAAAGAAGTTCTAATCTCTGCTGTAAGATAACCATTTTAAAAGGATATCAGTCTTCTCATCTGTGTGTGGTGTACTTCAATACCTCTAGTCAGGCTGGAGCAGGTAGCACAGCGGGGAGGGCGTTTGCCTTGCACACGGCCGACCCAGGTTTGAGTCCCAGCATCCCATAGGGCCCCCTGAGCACCGCCAGGAGTAACCCCTGTGCATTGCCGGGTGAGACCCAAAATTTTTTTAAAAAAGGAAAAACACCTTCAGTCAAAGTGTGTATAGCGCATGGTGGTATAGCAGAAAGCTACCGCAAAGAACAAAGGACTGGAGCGGTAGCACGGCGGGGAGGGCGTTTGCCTGGCACATGGCCGACCCAGGTTCCATCCCCGGCATCCCAGAGGGTCCCCTGAGCACTGCCAGGAGTGACCCCTGAGCATCAACTGGGTGTGACTCGAAAAGTCAAAAAGTAAAAAACCAAAAAAGCACACAAAACAGAGTAGGAGACAAAGTAGCTTAATTGTGTGAACTAGCCCTTCAGTTTTACAGTAATAATACTTTATTCATGCATTGCCGTTGCATCTCTCTCCCAAGTGTTAGTGCGCCCCCCCCCCCGTTATCTCGGGTGCCGGAGTGAGTTCTTGTTTTATTGGTGGGAACTCTGTTATCACAGAGAGCAATAAAATGTTTGTTTGGGAAGGTCTTATTGTTTTTAAAGTAGAACAAATAAAAGATGATATGAACTTGGCATTTGACACTTTGGAATTTGTTGTGTGTCGTTATTTTCTGTGGGAAAGTGCTCGCAATACTGTCTTTCCCATGACTAATGTACACAGCAGAAAGGCAGGCCGATGCCAATAAAAGGTCTTGTTTTAGTTTTTTCAATCCAGTGTTGGACCAATCAAGGCCCTGCCCCCGGGAGCCCTTCCTGAGCTGCGGGAGCACGTGTCAGTGTCCTGTGGCAGTGCTTGGGCCGAGGGCGGGGCGGGCGAGGAGGTCTCGGACCCGCTGCCGGGCTGTCTTTCTGGTCCCCGTGAAAAGTTTTAATAGACATCAAATGTTGCAGAAGCATGTGAACATGGTCTTTTCGGTATCGTTTTGGAAACTGAGGAGAGGTGTCGTTAAATTATCCCACCCCCCTTTTTTTCTGACATCCCTGTTCTCCCAGAACCCTCTAGATCATTCCATATTGTCTTCATGCCTACCTGTTCATTGATACTTCCCTCCCTCCCGCCTTCCCTCTCTCCCCCACTCCCTCCCCCTCCCCCTCCCCCTCCCCTCTCGCTCCTTCTTTTCTGCCTTCCTGAGTCCTGCCCCAGAAGAGCCGAGTCGCCTGCCTCTCACTGCTTCACTGCCTTCATGCTTTGGGTCCCAGCTGGTGCCGGGGCTGTCCCGGCAGTGCTCAGAGACCACCCGGTGTCTGGATGCCCGTGATCAGACTGAGCTCTCTGTGACGTTGTGCGGTGCTGAGGGGACGGCGCCGAAGCTGCTGCGTAGGGCCCGTGTTTTGCCCCGGCCCTGTCCAGCCCCTGCGTGTTTCCAGCGTCTGTGTCAGCCTGTTGGAGCTGCCACGCCGTGACTAACGGTAGGCGTGACTTCACAGTGAACAGGGTGCCCTTGCCCTGCACGGAGCTGCCCAGCTCCCCCTGGCACCCCACGTGGCCCCTGAGCACAGGGCCCGGAGCAAGCTCCATAGACAACTCTCAGAGGCTGTTGCAAGGCCGATTCCTCCTGGTGTCTGTCTCCTGGGTCAGAGGTGTCATCTCCATGCTTCCGAGTGATCTTCAGTTTCTGTCTGGACCAGATTTCCCGTAATGAGAACACCAGGGACCCCACTGGGCCTTATCTTATCCCTTGAACTCCTTGATCTCCAAACACAGTCACATGGGAAGTATTAGACCTTGGAACTTGACTCTCTGAGGAAGTCGGGACACAGTTCAGCCATAGAAGCAGTATTCCAGGACCTACTCAGAAGGTCCTTCATCCCAGCCCCTGGCTACAGGTCGGAACACACTCCTCTTCGTGTGATAAGGACGTGGCTGGGCCAGCCCAGGGTCCACAGTCCACGGTCCACGCCTCAGCTCTGCGTCCATGTGCTTGGGGCCACCGGGGCCCTACCAGATGTTCATGGGGGGCCCACGGCAGCCATGCCACCCTAGGATGCTACTCGCACCTGTAGACTTCCAAGACTTTGAGACTTCTCGGTTTGCTGTCACCCGCTTGGGACTGGCTTGAGTTGACCCTTTCGGATCCCTGTCGCCGTCATTTGCTGCCTGCCAACCCCGGCCCCCTTCTGGCCGCCCTCTCTGGCAACAGCCGTTCTTTGTGTTATTCAGCTCAGAGTGTTCACTTTCTCTTTTTCTTTTCTGTTCTTCTCTTTGTCATTTTGTATTTGGAGTGTCTTGGCTCACTTCTGAGGCTCAGGAGTCACCCTTGGGGGGCTTGGGGGATCACATGTAGAGCTGGGGTTGAGCCTGCGTCCCGCATCCAAGTCACGTGCCTGACCCTCCGGACAAGTCTGGCCCGTTTTTATTTTTGTTTTGATGAAGCCCATCCGAAAAAAGAGTCTCCTGCCTCCGCGCCTGGCTGTCCTCACGGGGGCCCCTTGGAGGAGGGTGGGTTGAGCGTCCCTTCCCACCGTGAGCAGAGCCCCGGCAGCTGAAGACCTCCAGTTCCAGCCACAGCCATGCTTAAGCCCACTCCACACGTTCGGAAGAGCCTCACGCATGAAGGAACCGGCAGAGGAACCCAGGTGTGCAGGACCCCGGGGCGTATATCTCCAAGCCTGTTCAGATTGGGAGTCGGGCCTCCTCCACCCAGATCCCCCATCTTCCAGTATGTAGGTGTTACACCCACCAACCGCCCCTGGCACCGTGTAATCCCATCAACAGCATTTAAGGCCAAGACCCAGAGACGATAAAACCCTGTTCCCAGAAGCACGCAGCATCTTATTATCTAGTTCTTACTCTGGAGAACCTGGCAGCCTACCAGAAGTATCCTGCCCACACGGCAGAGTTTGGCAAACTCCCCATGGCGTATTCAGTTTGCCAAAACCCAGTAACAATGATGGGTCTCATTCTCCTGACCCTGAAAGAGCCTCAGATGTGGCACGTTTTAAAATCCCAGGGCTAGGACGAAGGAGACATTACTGGGGCCTGCTTGAGGCCATCGTTGAACAACAGGATGACAGTGACAGTGGCAGTGAAACCTATCAAAGCAAACCTGAGTCATGTAGTCTGAATTATATATCCCATGTATGAGGAATGATTCTGACCTCAGGATTCATCCACATTGTCACAGATGATGGGATTTCGTTGTTCTTTACGACAGCAATACTCCGTTGTGGTGCGTGTGTCTGCGTACACGCGTGTCTCCTTCCACACGCATCTGCTGTGCATCTGCTGTGCTCAACAGCTCCTGCCCGGGGAATCCTGAAAGGTTCTTCTCAAAGAAAAAGTTTTCCTTCAGCACATTCCCTGCACTCTTGCCTGCCAAGTTGGTCCCTGGTCATCTTCCTTGTGTCCTACTCATCTGGTCGGGAAAGGAGAACCAACACCGCTCGTCAGTCTTTCATTGGTGACTGGGAGCATTAGGGACAGGCCCTGGGTGTTGACACTGGTGCCGGCATGCGTCGGCGTTCCCAGGAGCGATTTTTTATTGGCCTTACGGTTCTTCCGAATACACGTTAACTAGTATCTGTGACAGCCACCGTCGTTGGAGTGCTCAGAGCCGGAAACTGGAGCGGCAGTGGATTCGCCTAGCAAGGGTGCTTTAGAATCACAGCGGGTTTCTGACTTGTTTCACCCGAGACCGCCGTGTAGTCCCCCAATTCATTCACGATTGCTCCGTATAACATGTCACCCCAGACTTACTGACACCGTTATTGCTAGCGTTGCCATGTTGGCAATACCTTGGAATACTCGGCTGACAATATTTAGCAACCAGAGTCCCATGGACTGCAGCATTTAAAACCGGTGATTGTAGACTCCCCATCCAAAGCCAAGGCAGGTCCAGTGTCACACAGGACTGGCCAGGTAAATTGAGGATGAATCTTTTTCTCCTAGTTAATTGGCATCGGGGTCACTCAGTGGAGAGAAAGGGAGGCAGAGATCTAAGAGCAGCTGGGTCTCTGGGTCTCTTGTAGGCATTGGTTGGCCAGCAGTCAGACTTTTATAACAAAGTCATAAAAACATGAAGATGAAAAGTAATTGACGGGAAAAGCCCAGTTGGAGAGAAGTTTCCACTCCAGATAGTTTCACGGAGAGGCCAGCCCTGATCTTGTGCTCCGGGTTCTTCAGGGGAATGACCAGGGCAGGGAGCAGGGTCTGGTTATCCCACAGTCAGAAGACTTGAGGACGAGAAGTTCGTTCCGACTGGAAGATTGTGTTGAGCCTGAGGGGTCCCTGTGTCTCCCCTGGGGTATTCAGGGCCGCAGGCAGGCTGGACGGCACCGAGGTACAAGAGCTGATGGACAGTCCGCCCAGGTCTCTCTTCAGACATTAAGATGAAAAACGAACAAAAAATTGGCTGTGTATTTAAACCTGAAGATTATCAGAGTATTTCCAATTAGCTTTAAAGGTTGAGTAAACTTTTAAAACAGCAGTATTTTTTTAGTTTTTTTTGTTGTTGTTGTTTTGGGTCACACCTGGCGATGCTCAGGGTTACTCGGGGGACATAAGGAATGCCGGGGATCGAACTCAAGTCAGCCGCATGCAAGGTACCTGCTGTACTATCGCTCCAGGCCCATCTTTTTTTTTTTTATGTAACTAATACCATTACCATATGAAGTTGGTTTTTTGCTATCACCTAAAAAACACAAAATTTTTATAAAAACTTCATTAAAAAATACAAAATTTTCGAGACAAAATTTCACTTTTTCTAACTTTTCGGTA
>JAOXYA010106276.1:0-10747 GCA_028565675.1 Sorex palustris | reverse complement strand
TGATGCTCAGGGGTTACTCCTGGCTTTGCACTCAGGAATCACCCCTGGCGGTGCTCAGGGGACCATATGGGATGCTGGGGATCGAATTCGGGTAGGCTGCGTGCAAGGCAAACGCCCTACCCGCTGTGCTATTGCTCCAGTCCCTCAATGCAACTTCTTGCGAGAAGGGGCTGCGCCCTCCGCTCAACCTGGTCTCTTGTCATTCACTGTCAGGGCAGACAGCCTGGCCCAGAGGGACACACGAGCAAGGACAGGTGACAGAGCTAAAGTGGCTGCTGGTGAGAGGTGAAAGGGAAGAGGCCAGATCCAGACAGAAGAGGAGTGGAATCAGGGAGGACTTCCAGGAGGAGGTTTCTCCCCCTCTCCCCCAAAGACCTGAGAGAGAGGTGTCTACTGGGCTCAAGGGAGGTTAGGACAGAGGGAAGGGGGCTCTGAGGCACAGACACAGCACGGAGCAACCCAGCGGCGAAGGCGCTTATCTTGCAAGTGGCGAGGCCTTGGGTTGGATCCCTGTTGCCTCCCACCAGCGCTTAGCCTGGTCCAGGCAGCTCAGCTTCTTTTGGGGGGGATTCCTGGTGCTGCCACAGAGGTGTCTGTACCCCTGGGCCCCTCAGCCAAGAGTGTATGAACCCGCAACTACAGATGTGAGAGCACTGTGGCAGGAGCTGCCCCCAGGGAATGTGTGTGAGCCCTGTGGGGCCCAGGTGAGCACAGCAGTCGATGGTGTGTGAGTCACCGGGGGCAGGAACGCGGCCCTGGGCTCTGTCCCTGGCCCTTGGAGTCCCCCCTGCACCATTTGGAGGTGACCCTCTCACCAAAAAATAAGAACATTAAAGAGAGGACAGTGGCTGGAAGAGCTGGAGGTGGGGGCGGGGCGGGGGCGGCAGGGAGGGGCTTCGGCCTCTGCCCACGCACCACATCCTGCTCACCCCTGACCCTTGCTTAGGAAATGAGTACTGGGGTGGGGGGAGAGAGCACAGAGGGGAGGGCGCTGGCCTGGCCTGACCCCCGCACCGCAGAGGGTCCCCTGAGCCCACCAGGAGCCACCCAGCCCTGCCAAGTCCTTCCCGGCCCTCAGCCTCCAACCCCTCTGCCCTCAGATTCCAGGATGCCCTGCCCTCAGCCTCCAGCCTCCCCGGCCTTCAGCCTCCAGCCCTCAGCCTCTGGCCTCCAGCCTCCCCTGTCCTCAGCCTCCAGTCCCCGGTCCTCAGCCTCCAACCCCTGGCCCTCAGCCTCTAGCCCCCAGACCTCAACACCCCCCTCCCTGCCCTCAGCCTTCAGCCCCCTCCCTCTGCCCAGCCCACTGAGTGACCTCTTAGAAATGCAGCCCTGGCGGATCCCGCCCCAGCCTGGAATTCCTCAAGGCTTCCTCATCTCCTTCAGTGTCAGCCTGACCCCTACAACCTGGGGGCCCCCACCCCGCCCTGGTGGTGCAGAGGGCTGGAGCCAGGCACTGCGGGCTGCAGGACCCCTCTGGGCCCCGGAGAGGGCGCTGGCCTAGCACACAGCAGTCCCGGGCTCCATCCTGACACTGGAGACCGTCTCCCAGGCTCTGCCAGGAGTGCTCACTAAGCCCCGGGAGTGGTCCCAACACTCCTCCCAAAATACATTAAAAATAGGGGCTGGAGTCCAGCGGGTAGGGCGTTTGCCTTGCACGCGGCCGACCTGGGTTCGACTCCCAGCATCCCATATGGTCCCCTGAGCACCGCCAGGAGAGATTCCTGGGTGCAGAGCCAGGAGTGACCCCTGAGCATTGCTGGGTGTGACCCCAAAAGCTGAACAAAACAAAACAACACAACACATTAAAAATAAACTCATTGTTGAAGAGTGTGGGCTGTGCGGGCCCATTGTGCCCGCTCCTTCAGATGAAGGGGTCTGCCTGGTCCAAATGACGCTGCCAGAAAAGGAGGTGGGACTGTGTGGGCGGGGAGGGAGGGGCTTTGTTCTAGTTCTCAGCAGGGGTCCGGTGACCCTTCATAGGTTTCCCAAAGGACACCTGAGACTGAAACGTCTGCACGACGTCAATTCAACCTGATTCAGAAGGTCGGAATCCCAGGCTGCGGCCACAGGAAGTGAATCTGCCCACCCAGAGGCACAGATGGGCGGTGGGTGAGCTGGGGGCGGGGCAGAGCTGCTGCGTAGGAGGGGGAGGAGCCAGGGAGGAGCTGGGGGGCAGGTGGTGGGGAAGGAAGTAAGAGGTGGGGGCTCAGGAGTGAGGGCGGTGAGTTGGGAGCGTGGGAGGAAGAAGGGGGGTTGAGGTGTAGCAGGGGTGGGGTGGGGGAGCAGGGGTGAGATTGGAGGAGCAGCAGGGGTGGGAGGTAGCGGGTCCGGGTGGGTTGAATGGAACAGGGGTGGGAGGTGGTGGTGCAGGGTTGACGGTTGGCGAGCAGCAGAGGTGGGTGTGGGGGGTGGCTCTGCCTGTGGGAGCCTGAGGTTTGCTCCCCATCCCTGCAGGCTCCTCCCGCCCTCCTGCCGCTCCAATGGTTCTACTCAAGCCACTGGAGGGGCCCTGGGCACAGGACCAGGCCCTCCAACCCAGTGGTCATCCCGAGCTGGACGTGCCTCGTCCACCCTTTGTGAAGATCCGCAACTCACCCCCATCCCCAAGACTCTGAGACCCCAAGTATCCCCCTCATCATTGCCTGGAGTCGGGACCCAACCACCAAAAGAAAGAAACCAACGGAGGTTGGGGCCGGAGCGACAGCCCAGCAGGAAGGACGCTGTCCTTGCACGCGGCCAACACGGGTCCCCTCCCAGCGCTCACCCTGAGGCCCTCCAGGAAGGATCCCCGAGCACAGAGCCAGGAGTGACCCCTGGCGCTTGCCGGGTGTGGCCCCCAAGCCAAGAAAGAGAAGAAAACGTCCCCAGAGAAGCGGGACGCCATTTCCCTCCTGGCACAGGCTGTCCCACCTCCTGAAACCCCTCTCCTGTCCCTCACGCCTCCCAGCTGGGCGTCACCAGCCGGGCTGAGCGACCTCTGGGGACCCTTCCGTGCCCCCCTGCACATGCTTCTGACTTCCTGCTTCGCTCAGATCCCGGCCCCTGGCCTGGCCCACGCTGAGCGCCCAGCACCGGGGCTGAGTCACAAGCAGATCCTCGGTCAATATTTGCCCGGCGACAAAGTGAGCAGAGTGGGGTTTGCAACCCAAGCCTGCCCGGTGCCAGGACACCCCTCCCCACGGTGACACTCGTGGCGCCCTGACGCCCCGCTGTTCTTCCCGCTCTGGGCCGCACCTGTGGGTGCCAGCCTCTTCAGGAGAACCTCCAAAGCGCGTTAATCTCAAATGTCCACAGAAGCCACCTGGGCAGGGGTGGGGCAGGGGAGGTGCTGAGAGACAAGCGCCTGGGGCAGAGGGACATGGAGGGGACACGGAGAGATGGGACAGCAGGCAGGGCGCCGGCCTCGCAGGCCGCAACCTGGGTTCGTGCTCTGCCACCACCCCGGGTCCCCTGAGCACAGAGCCAGGAGTCAGCCCTGAGCACTGCCAGCTTCGGCTTTACAGACCGTTTAGCAGAGCTGATTGGCTTGGGGGCCACCCCGGGTGCTCTCTGCCCTCTGGAGTCACTCCTGGCGGCGTCCGGGGACCCTGTGGGTTGCCAGGGAGTGAACTCAGGTCAGCTGTGTGCAAGGCCCGCGCCCTCCCGGATGTTTTCCGTTTCCACCACCCACTGGCCTCCCCCGCACATTTTCCATCATCCTGGCCCTGTGGCTGTGAGCTCTTCACTAGTTGTTTCAGAAATTCCAGGGTGGGGGCTGGAGCAAGAGCACAGCAGGGAGGGCACTGGTCTTGCACGTGACCTGCCCGGGTTCGATCCCTAGCATCCCCCCAGGACCCCCTGAGCACCACCAGGAGTGATTCCTGAACGCACGGCCAGGAGTCGGCCCCGAGCAAGAGTCAGCTTGTGGGGTGGGACCCACAAGCAGGCAGGTCTCACTTGCACTTGCCTTGCGTGTGGAAGACCCGGGTTTGATTCCCAGCACCACACAGGGCTGCCCCCACCCCCGACCCACCAGGAATGATCCCTGAACACAAAGTCAGGAGTTAGCCCTGAGCACGAGTGTGGTCCTTCTCCACCTCGGACCCAAGAAATGCAGCGTTACTAGGGTGAGAGATGGGACCGCGACAGGGTGCTGGCCTTGCATGCTGCAAAGCTGGGTTTTGATTCTCAGCACCCTGTATGGTCCCCTGAGCCCCGCCAGGAGCGATCCTGAGCACAGAGCCAGGAGTCAGCCCTGAGCACTGCTGGGTGTGCTTTGAAGACCATTAATTAGAGCTGAATTTCTGTTGCTTTTTGCGGGGAGGAGTGGTTTATGCCACCGCTGGCGATGCTCAGGGGTTACTCTTGTCTCTGCACTCTGGAATTTCTCCTGGTGGTGTTTGGGGGACCCTATGGGGTGCCGGGAACTGTGCCTACGTCAGCCATGTGCAAAGCAAACGCCGCCCTCCCTGCTGTCCAGAGCTGAATTTCTGAATCTCATACTACTGACTTCTTGGGGGTTCTGTTCCGTTTTTTAAGGGGAGGTGGGCAAAACCAGTGAACCCCGACACTGAACCACATCTGGTCCCCTGGGCCCATCCAGGAGTGATCCCTGGGCACTGCTAAGCAAGGTCCCAAATTTTCACACCCTTGGCCTCCAGAATCCTCTCAGTTCAAAAAACGGGGGTCGGAGGTCTGTATTTCTCACTCCCCTCCCCCTCCCCTGTTAATACAGTAATGACATGTCAGTATCATTCAAACAGTGCAGAGTCAGCTCCCCCTTTAAATTTGGCTCACGCTGAATGCTGTCCTGGGGGGCGGGGGGGCACAGTAAGGAGGAGCATGAAGCGGGTCTGTCAAAGCTGGGAAGGGAGTTTTCACGGTGATAGTTTAGGTTGTCAAGCTTGGGTGTCGTTTGGCTCCGGGCCTCTGTAAAGAGAGAAATGTAATCCGCTTACACACCCCATTGTCCCAAGGAACAATCAGACTCGCCAATCGTTTCCATCCCTTGTTGATGGATTTCGTTGATGGGCCGGAGTTTCGGGCTGGGGGTGATGAGTTCTGTGCTTTCAACGCTTGCCACGCAAAGCCAAGACCAGCACCCCAGATTCTGGGGTATCCCCGGGGCTCAGCACTCTCTCCCTCTCTGCTCTTGTTCGTTTTGGAGGGGAGAATTGGGCCACACCCAGCAGTGCGCAGGGGCTGTTTCTGCCTCTTTGTTCTGCAGGGCTCAGGAGAACACATGTGGTGAGGGGAGTGGGTAAGACAAAGGCGCTAACCCCTGCACCATCTTTCAGGCCCCTCTAAACCTTTCTTCCTCCACAGTTTCTGTGACAGGAAGCAGGGAAGGTGTTTGCCTGGCATGTGGCCGACCTGGGTTCGATCCCCACCACTTTGTAGGGTGCCCCTAAGAATGATCCCTCAGCGCAGTTCCAGGAGTCGGCCCTGAGCACCACCGGGTGTGACCCTAAAACAAAATCATTTCAGCCTCCTGAAAAAAAAGTTAAGAGAAACATCCCTGAATGCCAGTTATTAAATGCCAAGTGTGGTTTAGCACATGATGCCTGCTGCAGCGACCAGAGGCGCTCAAGCCAAACCATTTCTAGGTAAGGATTGTCACCCCTGCGGGCAGGAGCCTTAGGACAAGGGGAGGGCCCTGGCCTTGCATGCGGCCCACCCAGGTTCCATCCCCCGCACCCCATAGGGTACGCTAAGCCCCACTAGCTGCAATCTTTGTGCACAGAGCCAGGAGTCAGCCCTGTGCACCCCCAGGTGTACCCCCATGGAAACCGAGGGCCCCTCCCCCAGGAGAAGCCGCATGACTGGAGTTAGCGGTACCCAGCGTCCTGGTGGCATCCCCCTTTCCCGGGGAAACAGGGCGGGGGCGTGCGGGGGGGGGGGGAGGCGAGGGGAGACGTGGGAAAAGGTGGGTCTCAGCTGCTGGCAGGCGGAGGAGGAGGTGCAGGTGTGCAGGAGGCCAGGGGCCTCGGGCACCCCGTGTCCTGACACTGTTCCCTCCCCCCACCCCCACGCCCAGGCTCAGGTACACATTCCTGAGAGGCCCAAGGGCCCCGCGGGGGCCAGCAGCGGGAAGCCTGCATTATTTTATTTTACTAGTTGACGTTTTATTTTTTTATTTCATTTGTAATTGAATTTAGTTTTGCTTTTTAATGATATTTTTGGTTTTACTGAATTATTTTGTTTCATTTTAATCTCAGTTGCTTTTTTCAATTTTTTATTCGATCGTTCTATTTTAATTTTGTTTTGTTATTGTTTTTGTTTGCTTGTCGCTGTTTTGGGGTCATACCCTGCAGTGCTTAGAGAGGTCATTCCTGACCCTGTACTCCGTCAGGGTTTGGGGGAACCTTAGGGGGTACCAGGGATGGAACCAGGGGTATCCTGGTCAGCTACATGCAAGGCAAACCCCCTGCCCACAGTACTTTCTCTGAAGCCCTTTATTCTATTCTTTATTGTATTTATTCATCTTGTTTTTATTTTTACTTAGTTTTTATTTTGCTTTATACTATTATGTTCTATTTATTTTTATTGTTCCTTTTGTTTCACTTAATTTTGTATTATTTATTCATTTTTGTCATTTAGGGGGACAGTCCTGACAGTGCTCAGGGCTGACCCCTGGCTCTGTGCTCCTGGTGGGGATCAGGGATCCTGGTGGGGATCAGGGGACCCTATGGGTGCGGGGATCTAACCAAGGTTTGCTGGGTATGACCCAGAGCCCCCCCAAAAGGAATCTTTTTTAAATAAAAAAGGAAGGTGTGGATCAAAGCATGCTCTTCTTGGTGACTGAGTTTGATTTCTCAGTGTAGATGGACCTAAGGGCCATACCCAGGCCATCGCCCACCACCAGGCTCTGTGTCTCCTGTCCCTGCAGGCCGCCGTCCCCGGCAGCCTGAGACCCCTTGCCCAGACTGTAGGGGCTGCCTCAGAGAATGTTCTGGAGGAAGGTCAACTGGTTCCTGGCTCCGGCCCTGGGCGGGGGCTCCCTCCCCTGTTACCAAGGGCCTGCTGACCACATCCACACCCAGCTCTGCCCTCAGACCCAGAGCCATGACCCAACTCGCTCACTTCACAGCAGACGCTTCCCCGGCCCACGGCGACAGAGGACGCGCCACTTGTCTCTGCAACAGCTTTTTGTCACTTATTTATTGAGGCGGGTTCTCACACCTGGCGATGCTCAGGGCTGACTTGTGGCTCTATGCTCAGGCATTACTCCTGGCGGTGCTTGGGGGACCCTGTGGGCTGCCGGAATTGAACCCGGGGAGTCCACTTGCAAGGCAAATCCCCCTGCCCCCAGCCTCACCGCTCTCCCCTCTCTCCAGCCCCCAGTCTGGGCAATTTTAATGTCACTTCATCAATATATGACAAGATGCCTCCATCTGGGGCTGGGGAGAGGGAATTCCTTTTTTTTTTTTTTACACTGTGCCAGAAACTCAAAGTGGACACCAGAAATGTATTTATTTTCTATAGCATCTCATCAGAAGAGCCAGTGGAATGTTCTCTTTCTCTAGATGACAGGTGTTTGGAGAGAGATGATAAAATATCTAATGATGATTCAGAGTCAGATGCAGATACACAGAGACCAGTAATAGATTCAGAAGGAGACACAGTGTACAGTTAGTGGAAATCTGGATGGGGCGAATTTACATAGAGACAAAGACAGTGAATAGAAGTGCAGGAACCTGTGTAAGTTTAGACACTGCACAGGTGCGCTAGAGTTTCACGGTGGGAGGGACTGCAGTGAAATAATTTTGAGAGATAGCACTTATTCCACCACTCAATTTTTTTTAATTGAATCACCCTGAGATACAGTTACAAAGCTTTCATGATTGAGTTTCAGTCATACAAGGACTGAACACCCACCCCTCCACCAGTGCACATTTTCCACTACCAATGTTTCCAGTATCCCTCCCGCCACCCCCACCCCATCCCACCCCCTGACGCTGTGGCAGGCCCCTTCCTTCTTTCTCTCTACTTTTGGGCATCATGGTTTGCAATACAGAAACTGAGAGGCCATCGTGTTTGGTCCTAGCCTGCTCTCAGCACACATCTCCCATCCTGAGCGATCCCTCCAGCCATCATTGACGTAGTGATCCCTTCTCTACCCCAGCTGCCTTTTCCCCTGCTCACAAGGCAGGCTTCTAAGCAGTGGAGTGATCCTCCTGGCCCTTGTGTCTACTGTCCTTGGGTGTTACTCTCATATCATGCTATTGTATGTTCCACAAATGAGTGCAGTCATTCTATGTCTGTTCCTCCCTGACTCATTCCACTCAGCATGACAGTCTCCATGTCCATCCACTTATGAGCAAATTTCATGATTCGTCATATTCCAACCTCTGTGATCCCACCTAGTTCGATCCCTCAGTCCTACCAGGAGGGATCCCTGAATGCAGAGCCAGGAGTGAACCTTGAGCACTGCTGGAAGTGACCCCCGCAATAAAACAAAACAGATGAAGATAAGGATGTAGCCAGAGATGACAGAGATATTAACATGGCTGTAGATACTGTAGACAGTTTTTTGGGGGGCGCATATCTCGTGATATTCAGGGGTTACTCCTGGCTCTGCACTCAGGAATAACTCCGGCAGTGCTCAGGGTGCAGTGGGGGGACCATATGGGATGTCAGGGATTGAATCCAGGTTGGCCACGTGCAAGGCAAATGCCTAACCAGCTGTTACTATCGCTCCAGGCTGTGGAGAGTTTTAGATGATCTAAATACTCGGACAGAGGCAGAAATACACAGATGGATGATACAGATAATATAAAGACACAAATACAGACCAG
Organism: Sorex palustris; assembly: GCA_028565675.1. Taxonomy (NCBI): domain Eukaryota; kingdom Metazoa; phylum Chordata; class Mammalia; order Eulipotyphla; family Soricidae; genus Sorex; species Sorex palustris. The sequence goes on along the minus strand of JAOXYA010106276.1, from coordinate 1,970 downwards.
ACGCTCCAAGACAGAGATAATATAAATAGACACATACAGGTAACAGAATGAATGAAAGAGACAGAAATGCACAATATAGACTATATATATATATATATATATATATTATATATATATAGCACTGTAGCACTGTCCTCCCGTTCATCAATTTGCTCGTTCGGGGACCAGTAACGTCTCCATTGTGAGATTTGTTGTTACTGTTTTTGGCATATTGAATACACCACAGGGAGCTTGCTAGGCTCTCCAAGAGGGGTGGAGGAATTGAACCTGGGTTGGCTGCGTGCGAGGCAAATGCCCTACCCGCTGTGCTATAGCTCCAGCCCATCACTCAGCAGTGCTCAGGGCTGACTCCCAACTCTGCACTCAGGAATCGCTCCTGCTGGGCTCGGGAGACCTTATGGGGTGTGGGGGGGACCCAAATCAGCCTTGTGCAAAGCAAGCTCTCTCTCTGCTGTCCTATCACTCCAACACATTCCACTCCCCCCCCCCTAAAGTCATAAGATTGGAGGCAGTTATGCAGTTCAATAAGGCAATAGCATGAGGGGCTCAATAAGAGTCTGTGGAAGGGATGGAGCAAGCAGGGCGGTTTACATCTTTCTCCTCCAGCCCTCTCTTCCCTGATTTTAGGACCCCCAAAGGTGCTCACCCCTCCCTCCTTTGATGCACAAAAATCAGTCAACATGTTAAGGAATGATGCAGGGCTATTTCCATGTCCCCCCCGGGTCACATTTCCCTGGACAAAATGTCTCCCCAACTATAGAATACACACAAATCCAAACCACCCCCACCTCCACCCCACCCTTCTCTGGCCGCAGAGAAGGATTAAGCGGGACCGACTCAGGGCAGAGCGTGAGTCACCATGTAAACACCCTGCAAACGACAGAAAGAGCAGCTGTGACAATCAAGGCCATGAGAGACAACTTGACTAAGAGTTGCCAGGACTTACAGGATCATTCATAACAGTCTAAGGTAGGGGACCAGAGCCACAGGACAGCGGGGAGGGTGTTTGCTTTTGCGCGCAGCCGACCCGGGTTCGATCCTTGGCATCCCATAGGATCCCCGGAGCCCCGAAAGAAGTGATCCCTGAGTGCCGAGCAGATGTCAGCCCTGAGCATCGCTGGGTGTGGCCGCATCATCATCATCATCATCATCATCATCATCATCATCATCATCATGATGATGTAGAACTGTAGCACTGTCCTCCCATTGTTCATCAATTTGCTCGAGCAGGCACCGGTAATGTCTACACTTTGAGACTTGTTGTTACTGTTTTTGGCATATCAAATACACCATGGAGAGCTTGCCAGGCTCTGCCGTAGGGGCGGGATACTCTCGGTAGCTTGCCGGACTTCCCAGAGGGATGGTGGAATCGAACCCGGGTCGGCAGCATGCAAGGCAAATACCCTACCCACTGTGCTATGGCTCCAGTCCAATAATAATAGTAATAATAATAAATATAATAATTCAGGGTATCTCTCTGGGTTGGAGACATACCAGAAGACAAGCCAGAAGCAATGCACTTGCACATAGCTGGTTTGATCTCTGGTCCTGCATGACATCCCCTGAGCACTGCCAGGAGAGATCCCTGAGCACAGCGCCAGGGAGAGACCCGTGGATTGCCGAATGTGGCCTACCGCTCTGAGCACCTCTTTGACTATCATCTTAGTCACTCCAGGTCAAGAGCAACCAGGAGCTATGTACAGTGTGAACGGATCAATGCAATCAATGCAAGAGATGTGATTTTAGTGGGTCCCCACCCCATCCCTGCAGTGAAATGCAGGCAGTTGGGTGTGGAGAAAGACTTTGCATGCAGGAACTCCAGAATGATCCGCCACCACATGGGCACCACTGGGAATGCCCTGAGCACTATACCCTGAGTATCACAGCCCCTCGCACTGCTGCTCTCCACCCAACTAAAGAGAGAGAGAGAGAGAGAGAGAGAGAGAAGAAGAAGAAGAAGAAGAAGAAGA
>JAOXYA010106266.1:0-10747 GCA_028565675.1 Sorex palustris | reverse complement strand
ATGAGGCCCGTCCGGATGTGTGGAGAGTGGTTCCAGCATGGCCGTGGCTGGCTCCGGAGGTCCTCAGCTGCTGGGGCCCCGGTGAGGACAGCCAGGCGCAGGGGCAGGAGACCCTGCCCTCCTCCTCCTCCTCCTCCTGGAGGGCAGGCGCTGGCCTGTAAACTGAGGCTGGAACAGGAGCTGCCCTGTGCTGTGTGGGCCAGCGCCTCTGCCCTGGCCATGGGCCTCGGATGCACCCAGAGGGCGGAGCTGGCCCCGGCGCCTGGACCTGGCCCTCACCCGGTTTCCAGAACGTGGCCAGGGCTCCCGGTTCTGGTCAGCGTGTGGGAGGGGCAGGCTCTGGGAGTGTCCTCAGCGAGACTCAGCCCAGAGACTGGGCGGGCGGGCGGGTGGGGGCAGCGTCCAGGCATCCGCACTGCAGAGGCACCCTGGCAGCGGGGGGCACGTCCACGGCCGCGGGCCAGAGCCAGGTGCCGGCAGGGACACGGGGCCGTCTCCACTCTCTGCAGCCTTGGCGATCTGGCCTGTCGGAAGACGGTTTGCAATAAAATTGTCTTTACAATTATGGAGAGTTTGCCCTGATCCCGCCAGCCCCCACGCTTGATTTAAACTCCTTCCATCTGGAATTATTAGTTAAGGGCAGTTTATCAAGTGAAGATGGATGGGTAAGCAGGGCTCGCTGCTGGCGCTCGGAGAGACGCGTCATCCTCCTGCCACTCAGCAGAAGTTCCTTAATCGCGCTTGATCGAAGCTTACCGGCCTGGAGTTATTAGCTAATGGCACCTCTCTGCAAAGGAATGATTTATCGGGTGAGTAAACTTTGCAAATGAGCACAGACCCAGAGCTGCTGGGGATTCCACCCGAGCCGAATGAGCATCCTCCTCGCTCAGTCTTCCCAGAGGAAATAAAACCGGAGCCGCGCAGCGCCAGGCCCCAGCCCCTCTGGGCTGTCGGGACGCGGGGTGGGGGGACAGGCCTGGGGCTGGGCGGCTCCCAGAGTGCCTCTCCCCCGGGTGCCCCAGGACCCCGGCAGGGAGCCCTGCCTGGAGAGGAGCTTTGGGGCATCCCCAGGACCCCCAAGTCAGGCCCTGCCCTAACCCAGCCCCCACCGTCACCCGCCTCCGCCCCAACCCGGGCCCCCTCCAGTGCTCGCTCTCCCAGCACAGCTGCCGCTCCTGGGACAGGCTGTGCGGCTGCATCTCAGGCCACGTGCAGGGACAGGGCGTCCCTTTCCCCTCATGGGGGTGCCATTGTGCGCTCCCGCCGCCCTGCCCCTTCCACTAGGGTGCCAATGTTCCCTCAAAACCAGGTGAACTGTGCCGTCCAGTTCCCCCCGCCGGCCCCAGCCCGCCGACATCTGCCACATCCACGCCACGCCTGGCTTTGCAAATGCTCAGGGAAGAGGCGGCCGAAGGGTGCTCGCCCAGCCTGCCGCAGGCTGAGGTGGAGCCCAGCAGCCCAGACCAGGGGCGAGCCCAAACACGGACACATACAGTCACACACACACTCACATACACATTCACACACTCACACTCACACACTCACACCCACACACTCATACTCAAACACACACCCACTCACACTCACACACCCCCACACACTCATGCACTCACGCACACCCACACACTCATGTATTCATACAAACGCACACACAGACACCCACCCACACACTCACACACTCACACTCAAACGCACACCCACTCACACACCTCCACACACTCATGTACTCATACACCTGCACACACGCACTCACAGACACCCACACCACACACTCACACACACACACACACACCCACACACACATGTCTATGCTCATACACACTTCTATACACATACATCCCTTCCTGCAGCCAAGAGAGAAGATTCCAGAACACGTCCTTCCCTGGGTGCGGCCCTGAGTCGCCGCAGGAGGGGCCAGACTTCGCTCCTCAGTCTGACAGAGCGAGTGAAGGGAAGCGGGGCCCCGCCTGGTGTCTTGGGTGCCATAGCCCGCAGGGATGGCGCTTCCTCAGCCAGCACCTTCGAGCGTCTGCCGAACAGGGCAGTGGCCAGAGCAGCATGAGGGTAGAGGAGGAGGAGGAGGAGGAGGAGGGCTCTCACCGAGGGAGGGTCAGCAGCCTCCCGCCACCCCCAGGGGGGGCGGAGCCAAGAGGCGGGGAAGGGCCGGAGACCCCCAGAGTGGCCCTGCGCTCACTGACCACAGCTGCTTCTCACAGACGCGGAGGCCGGGCAAGTCCAATGGAGGGTCTCACTGACCACTGAGAGTTCCAGATAAATCCCTGCCCCGGCACACGTGCCAGGGAAGGCCATGGGTCTAGTTGTACTGTGCGCAGTACCCTGCAGCTGAGTTGTATGTCACCCTAACCCACGGGACGCGCGGCACTTAATAAACATCAATTTGTAATGACAAATAAGAAGCTGTATGTAATAAGAATTATGAAACTAATGAAAATTAAGAAAATGTGTCGGGGACTGAGAGACCGAAACTGCCCTCGAAGTTAAACACAAGAACGGAGGGAGAAGCATTCCTCTTCTGACCCCGATTAACGGAGTTAGGGGCCCACCAGCCCACTGCATTTCTGGGCGTGTCTGGGCCCCCCAGCCTTACGTGAGCGCCCGGGCGGGACAGACTGACCCCGGCTGTCCTACCTGAGCCCGAAGGCCGTGCGTGTGGGGACGACGCATTCGCTGTTTCTTCCCAATCCCCTCTGTCCTCGGTGTCACTGATAAGAATGTACGTGGTGGGTGGCCCACCTTTAGAGGATAAAAGGGAGACCCTCTCAGCAGGCGGGCTCCAAGGCTCTTTCTCTCCTGACTTGGGGTCCTGGGCTCTGAGCCTCTAATAAACTCAGTCTCCCACCCCGAGCTGTCTCTCTCTCATTCTCTCTCTCTCTCTCTCTCTCTCTCTCTCTCTCTCTCTGCTCACTCGAGGCTTGCGCCAGCACAACAATGATAAACACAGAGTTGGCATCAAGGAGACAGGAAGTGACGTCACTCACCAGAACTGGGAGACGGAGCCCACGGCAGAGACAAGAGGTGGCGGTGACGGGTGGTGGGTCGGGTTCTTGGGGACTTGGGTGCTGAGATCCGGCGGGAGAGCAGTTTGCTGAGCTGATGCTTCTGCCATGCCACCGGCCCGCATGTCACAGGGCAAGGCCTGCCGACTGCCGAGGCCGATCGGGTGCTTGGACCCGGGCAGCAGGCTTGTCCTGCCCCAGGCACTATCATATACTTTAAAAAAAAATATTTCTTTCTTTCTTTATTTATGGGCTGGAGCAAGAGCACAGCGGGTAAGGCGTTTGTCTTGCACGTGGCTGACCCGGGATGGATTCCCCCGTCCCTCTCGGAAAGCCCAGCAAGCTACTGAGAGTATCCCTCTCACAGGACAGAACCTGGCAAGATCCCCCGTGGCGTATTCAATATGCCAAAAACAGTAACAACAAGTCTCACAATGGAGAGACTTGTTACTGGTGCCCGCTTGAGCAAATTGATGACCAACGGATGACAGTGCTACAGTGCTATAGTTCTACATTTTTTACATGAAGTTGTTCACAACTGTTCATTACAGATACTATTCAAACACCAATCCCCCCTCTGTGCACCTTCCCGCCACCATAAGGGGAAAGTGTGTGAAGGTTGTTGTATTCCATCCTGGAGCCATTTAAGCCATTTATAAGAGATCACAAGCATGTACGTTGAACCAAACAAATGTGCGTGACTTTTGGTACATCGGTGGGCTAGAATAGAGGAGGTCCAGGGCGTTCTGTGTCGCTCTCTTCCGGGAGTTTGTTTCATAATCTTTGGGTCTTGGCCGTTGATGAGACCACACGGTGCCGGGGCAGTTGGTGGGGGTGACTGCCAAGCCACGGGAACACTGGGGAGCTGGGGGGGGGGCCCAGTCCCGATCCGAGCGGGCTTGGACATCTCAGCCCCGGGTCCCGCACACCTGGGTTTTTCCGCAGGTTCCCCCGCAAGTGAGGCTCGTCCAAGCGTGTGGAGAGTGGCCTTGAGCGTGGCTGCGGTTGGGTTCTGGAGGTTTTCGGCTGTTGGGGTGCTGCTTGGGGCGGGGAGGGAAACTCAAGCTGCCCCCCTCCGAGGTGCCCCCGTGAAGACCTCCCATACTTGTTCGCAGGCACGCAAGGCACTCTGAAACTCTTCCTTAGACCTGCTTCCCTTTTAAATTTCAGGTGTGCCTTTCCTACCATTGTTGTAGCACCATCAGCCGTCGAGAAAATCTCAGGCAGGAAGGGTTCCCGGCCAGCCCACATCTAGCGTCACCGTGGCTGCCCCATGCTGGGTTTTCATGACATCCGGCTTTGCGCCAAGTGCCACGCAGCTTTATGAACTCCGTGAGGGTTCCCTGAAGCCTCTGGACCTGACTTGCTCTCAACACACAAAACCCAAGCATTGCGGCGCACACGCTGGCTTCTAAGCTCGGCCGGTTTGACTCCGAGCAGCTGCTTGTGTTTGGGGAGAGAGCCTTGTGGCATGGCTCGTGGAGTGACTCGTGCAGCTCGAGGTCACGCAGCTTCAACAGGGGCCACTGGAAAATGCACATGGTGCACTCCTTGGCTTTGCTTATAGGGATGAAAGGCTCTTTGGGGTTTCCTCTGGTTGGAAGAGCAAGAAGTGAAACGGGAATTTTATATAAGCTAAGTTCCATGACAAGTGCTTCGGAAAAGTGGGGGTTATAACCCCTGTTGAAGCTGCGTGACCTCGAGCTGCACGAGCCACGCCACGAGCCACGCCACGAGGCTCTCTCCCCAAACATAAGCAGCTGCTCGGAGTCAAACCAACCGAGCTTAGGAGCCAGCGTGAGCGCCTCAATGCTTCTGTGCCTTGGGTTTTGTGTGTTGAGAGCAAGTCAGGCCCGGAGGCTTCAGGGAACCCTCACGGAGTTCATAAAGCTGTGTGGCACTTGGCGCAAAGCTGGACGTCATGAAAACCCAGCACGGGGCAGCCACAGTGACGCTAGATGTGGGCTGGCCAGGAGCCCTTCCTGCCTGAGATTTTCTCGACGGCTGATGGTGCTACAGCTACAGGGAATGTGGGTGGTAAAAGATAATGCATCTATGGGCTAATATTGTTGTGGCTTTGTTTGGGCACCCCCCCCCCCGCACTGTGGTGCAGTGACTACCTAAAGGTTTCTTCCGCGGAGGCTCAGGTCTTTGGAAGCCCCCAGCCTCACTGAGCTATAACCCGCTGAAGGTCTCTCTGCTGCTCCGTGCTGAGGCTCATGGAGCCTCTGGCCGACTGTGGGCTCTTGGGCCCTGGACACAGCTGCCAGTGGGGTGGGTGAGGGAAGAGAGGGGGGTGTCGGGCCAGGGGCTGTCTTACCAGCCTTGGCCCATGTGGCTGACCCGGGTTCAATACCCGGCACCCAGATGGTCCCCTGAGCACCACCAGGGGTAATACCTGAGTGCAGAGCCAGGAGTAACCCCTGAGCATCACCAGGTATGACCCCAAAAGCAAAAAAAAAAAAAAATAGGAAAGAAAGAAAGAAAAAGAAAAGACGGTTTTGGCCCTTCTGCTCTGTCTCTCTGTGAAGGTCGAAACCCTCTCAAATGAAGCTTGGGTCACCCCGGGACATACACCAGGCGCCACACAGAGAAGAGATGCTTAAGGACTCACAGCGCTGACCAGCACTGTCCTTCCGTGTCCCTGAGCACCGGGCGGGCTGGCTCCTCCAGCTGGTTTCAGGGACACCAGAACGTCCTGTCCAGTGCTCGGGCATGTCCAGCGCCCTGGGGTGCTCAACAGCGGGGCCATGGGCTGAGTCTCAGCTGGAGCCGGGTGGCGTGAGTCCACCCAGAGAGGAGCTCAGTGGGCAGAGCCGGTGAGGACGACCAGGGGCCACGAGGCTCAGGGGTCACCTGCCCGCAGTCCCCAAAGCCGGCAGCTGGTAGCTGTGTCCCTCCCTTTCTGCCCGGGCTGGTCCCTTCAAGTGTCTGCGCTCAGCCTGGACCTCCCTATGCCCGTAGTGGGCACACGCCATCGCAATGAGAAGGGAATCTGAGGAGCCAAGGCTGGCCCCCCGTGCAGGTGGGGTAGGGTCTGGGCAGAACCTGGGCTCAGGTCTACAGCTGCCGGAGAGGGTGAGGAGTGGTGATCTGTGGCTCCTGCAGACCCTCCCAGTAAGGAGGGGCTGCTCCCCAGAGGCGAGGGGGCAGTCAGGGTTGCTCGGGCCACAGAAACAGCCTGTGACTTCTCCCGCCCCCGCTCTGCCCAGGAGAAGGTGGGCACCGGGGGCTCTGGGTGCTAGGCGCTGCCCGTGGGGGCACCCAGAGCCTCCGTGTGGCCCCTTCCTGGCCCCTGCACATGTGTTCAGAGAAGCATGGCTGCTAGCTCACCCGCTGGGTGAGGCTGGCTGTCCTGTGTGTCCTTTGCAGCACCGGCTGGTGTTCAGCCACTCAAGACACCGACAGCACGAGTGACCCTTTAGAAACCAGCCCTCGGCCTTCAAGGCCCGCTGGCGGCCACCGGAGGGGGCAAGGCAGAGGTTGGTGTCCTGAGTGGGAATACGGCGCATGGCCATGTCCCTCCTACACATACAGACTGAGCCGGGGGCCCTTCCCGGCTGCCCTAAAGTCCCTCTGCCCCATAGGGCCTCCGCAAGTGTCCACAGAGCTGCACACAGGGTGGGGAGGGCAGTGGCCAGCACCCAAGGAGATAGGCCCAGTGGGGAGTCTGGCGGCCGCAGGGTCCGCACCGTCCCCCGCCCTGGGCTGGGACTGAGCCGCCCCCGGTCTCCCGAGTCAGCCCCGAGACCCTAAGAGCAGCCACTCCCAGGTAAGCCTTCCCGGGGCCTGCGGGCTCCTGGCACCCCCTGGCCTCATTCAAAGCTGGCACAGGTCTCCGGGCTGGCCGTGGGCCTCAGCCCTCCCTGCTGCTGACCCCGCCTCTCCAGGACATGCTCACACCCGCCGCTGACCCTCAGCCCTGGGCAAAACCCTGACGTCTATCCCTGCGCCAGGCATGGGCTGTGGTCTCGGGTCCCGTTCCGTGCACCCCCGGCCTCGCCTCTGGCCACCGTGCCACTGCTGCTCATTTTCTCTTGGTTGTTTAGCAAAACCAGCAGCAGTTTATTACGGCACAGAGACTGTGCTGGGACGGAAAGTTCTAGAATGTTCCTCCTGGTGCAGACTCACACTGCCCGTGGTCAAGGCTGGCCGTCAGCTTCCGGGGTGTCGGCCAGGCGGGGAAGTGGGGCTTCCTCTTCACTTCCTGCTAAGTGGTGGCCAGGCGTGTCCCGGGTCGGGCCCTTGTGAGAACCCGGTGACAACAGGCACCGGGTGCTGGATTCCGGGTCACGGGGCCGGAAACGGAGAGTGGACCCGGGACTGGGCGCCCAGCGGCTGCGGTGACCGAGTACTGGCAGAGCCGGGCGTCTGCTGGACACAGAGCGAGAGCCACTTAGCACCTGTAAAGGATGTGGAAATGGGTTTTTTCATGTGTGGCGGTGCTGAAAATTGAGAATAATGACAAAGTTATTAAGAACAGACTCCCAGGCTCGGCTCTTAATTGCTTCGGAAGCGGGTGGGCGGCGGCCGTGAGAACCCCAATGTGACGGCTCCTGGCGCCTGGTGCGCGGGGGGTGGGGGGCTGCTCTCAGGGGGCCAGCACTGCCCCCCCGAAGGCTTCCTGGGGGCTGAGGTGTGGCCCTGCAGACACGCGGCTCCTCAGAGCCTGGCAGCGGGCACAGCCACCTGCAGCCCCCGCAGGGGCTGGGCCGGGCTGGCCTGTGCTCCCCCAGCCCCGACGCTGCTCCAGCCACTGTCCCCACCTCGGCCCCATCCCGGCCCCCAGGAACAGGAACCAGAGCTGGAGCCACGTGCCCGCCGGGCAGACCCACCCACACCTCTCTCCTGTGGGATCCTAGGCAGAGAGGAGCCCCCGGGCCGCCCGTGAGGCTGCTGGTGGAAGGCGCCCTCGTGTGTCTTACCGACAAGGGCTGCGCTGTGTGCCGTGGGGGCACTTCCTGCCCCCCTCTGAGCCCCACCAGCCTCCCCTGCAAACAGGCAGGAGATGCAGTGAGGGGCGTCTCCTCTGCGGGAGGGCAGGCTGGAGCCGCAGTTCTCCAAGCAGCCAGCAGATGGCAGGAGTACGCCAGGAAGGAGCCGGGTTGGCCTCGGGGCGGCTTCAGCGGGTCCCTCCACCCTGAGCAGGACCCAGGTAGGGGCGCCGGGGCCAGGTGCTCCACAGGGCTGCCTGCTCCCTCCGTGCATGCAACAAGTGTGGGGCCTACAGCAGGGGCTGCAGGGGTGCTGGCGGGCGCGGCTCGCGGGCACCGGGCTTGGCACTCAGTCGAACCCCGCGGGGCGAGTGCTTCCTCGCCTGCCGCACCAGAGAAGCGTTTCAGGGCCGAGGCAGACGGGCGTGATCCAGAGGTGGAGGGAGGCGTTTGCTCGGAGCAGGAAGCCGGTGAGTCCGGACGACAACGCGGGCACCCAGAGCTCGGCACAGCCGCTGCCCCGGGGCCGACTCTAGGCTGGGGCCTCCTTGCCACGGCCTGTGGGAGTCCTCGGCGTTAGTCCACTCGCGGGCTGGTCACTCGGACCGTGGCGTCCAGCAGCTGGTGTCCAGGCCCAGCATGCAGACAGTGACCACCACCGTGTGGCGTGCCTGTTGTCCACACGTGTGCACACGTGTCTATGAACTGAGATGTTTGTCTCTGTGTGCATGTTTGTATGTTTGTGTGCTTGCATGTATATGTGGATATGCTTGCATGTGCATGTTTCCATGTGTCCCTGTGTGCGCCTTTGTATGCACGGATGTTTGCGTGTGCATGCGGGTATGTTTGTATGCATATGTATTTTGTGTGGGCACATAAGTGTGTTTGCATGTGCATGTGTTTGCACGTATGTCTGCATGCATGTTTGTATGCACATGTTTGTATGTGCACATGTGCCCAGGGACGGGAAGTCCAGCCCAGGAGTCGGGGTGTGGCTGCTCCTGGTAGCAGGGGGCAGGGTGTGGGGGGAAACAGCCCAAACCACCCCTGCCCTGGTGTGACCTCGGCCACAGCCCTGCCCCCTCCCCTCTGTGCCCCAGACGGGCTGCTGTGAGGAACTGGTGTTCCTGAAGGGGGCAGCAGTGTGGATGGTTGGCTGGGACCCAGTGCGGCTGTGGGGGTGCTCAGGCTGGGACTTAGGGCCCCACCCCCGGTGCCTGATCACTTCTCAGGGTGCAGAGGGCCCAGGAGGTGGGCGGCCAGACCCCGGGGCTTGGGCAAAGCTTTCACATGGACCGTGGGCCCGCCTGCCTTGTCCTGTGGGAGGCAGAGAGCAGGGGGCGTGGGGTGGGTGCCAGCCCTGGTCAGCCCTGCCGCCTGCGTGGCTCTGTTGGCCCTCGAGGACAGCCCTGTCGGTGTGGGGAGGAGCCGCTGGGCACCGCCTGCTCTGATCGGCGCCCCCTCGGTGCCCCCGGCATGGCCGCTCGCCAGCAGCTGGTCCCGGCAGGGCAGGTGCTCGTGCCGAGCCCACGGGTCTGGGCCTGGATCGGGGATCAGTCCCGGAGCTGCTCGGGGGAGCGAGAGAGCGACTCTGGACCATGCCAGGAGTGTAAGCTGCTGATCACTTCATAAGCAGGCAGGATACCAGCGCTGGCCTCAACAACACGTACACACATGTGCACACACGCATACACACATGCACATGTGCACATACACACGCACACATGCACACACATGCATACACGTGCATACACGCACTCAGGAATTGCCTCTGTTTCCCAGCCATCACCTGGAGACTCTGGATATGAGGGTTGGAACAAGCAGGGCCCAGAGGTAGAACCGGCCAGCCCGCCTCATGCCATCGGGCCCTGCAGCCCAGCCCGGGAATTCCCACTTCCCAGCAGCCGGCAGGGGTGGGCCTGCAGCCAGTGCAGTGGACCCTGCATTCTCGGGGCGCTCCGGCAGTTTGCAGAAGACGCTGTGCCCGCTGTCCTGGGGCAGGCACGGCGGTGAGGTGGAGCACGGTTGGTTGGCACAGAGCCCTCAGGATGCTGCCGTGATCTAGCTGCACCCAGGGGCGGGCCTCGGGTGCTGCCGTGCAGAAAGCACACTTGTCCCCGCCTTCGTGAGGTGGCTGGAGCCGTCACTGCTGCGGTGGCATAGGGCAGAAGGGGAACCGGAGTTGTCCCGCCAGTCACCGAGCCGGAAGCTTGGGCCGAGGCCGGCCGAGGCAGCAGCAGGAGGCCTGGGGTCACCCTGGGCTCAGGCCCCCTCCAGAACTGGGGCTGCAGCTTTTGTCAGAGACTAAAACGGACGCAGAGCAGGATGAAACGCTCTCCAGTTCCAGGCCCGACGCTCAGCGGCTCCCAGGTTCCCGGAACAGCCTGGCCGGAGGGTCACTGCTCCGAGGGCCTGTGTGGGTGCCGGCCCCCGCCACGGCGCCCAGACAGGACTGGCACTCAGACCCAGGAGCCTCAGGCCCTTGGAAGTCTCCTCTGATGTGTTAAAATTAGCCTTCCCAAAGCCGTGGACGGAAGGGGCATCCTCGTTAAGCAAATGTGCCGCTGTGGAAGAAAGCGCCGCCGGCCCGGGTCGAAGGTCCCACCCGGGGGAGCCGCGAGACAAGATGTGGGCTGCAGGCGGGACGCTCTCCCTGTGACGGAACAAAGGGCTTCTTTGGGAGGGCAGCTGGGGGGTGGGGCAGGGACTCAAGCATGGGGGCTGGGAATGTTTCTTCCAGTTGGATCATTTTTATAAGATGTTTTTGTTGTTGTTGTTGAATTGTTGTGAATTCAT
>JAOXYA010106257.1:0-10747 GCA_028565675.1 Sorex palustris | reverse complement strand
TATATTGAGGAAAGTTACTTCAATTCCCATTTTACTGAGCGATTTCATCATAAATGAACGGTGGATCTTTTAAAATGCTTTCTCTGTATCTATTTATATGATCATATGGTTTTGATCTTTTCTTTTACTGATATGATGGAATATGTTGATTGCCTAGGGAATGTTAAACCATCCTTGCATCCCTGGAAAGAATAGCAGTTGATCATGGTATATAATCTTTGTCATGAAATGCTGGATTCTATTTGCTAATATTTTGTTGAAGATCTTTGCATCCAAATTCATCAGAAATATTGGCCTTTACTTTGTTTGTGGTCTTTCTGTCTACATTTGATATTAGGGTGATAGATACTCCGTAGAAACATTTTGGGAATGTTTATTTTCTTCAATTTCCTGGAAAAGCTTAAAAACTACTGTTCCTCTATAACTGTTTGAAAGAATTCACTCGTGAATCCATCTAGACCTGGACTTTTGCTTTGGGGAAGACTTTTGATTATTATTTCATTTTTTTGATAGTGATAGATCTATTCAAGTATTCCAAATCTTTTTGGTTCAGCCTAGGGAGGTTATAAGAATCCAGGAATTTATCCATTTCTTCTAGTGTTTTGTGGCATACAGCTTTTCAAAGTAATCTCTGATGATCTTTTGAATTTCTTTGATTTCTGTTGTGCTGTTCCCCTTTTCACTTCTGATTTGGTTCATTGGGGTTCTCTTTCTCTCTTTCTCTGTGAGTCTTGCTAGTGGTTTACTAATCTTGTTTATTTTCCCAGAGAACCAGCTTTTGATTTCATTAATCTTTTCGAGGTTGTTGTTACTGTGTTATGTAGGCCCTTTCTTCCTGCCTTATGAAAGCTCGCAGAGCTATAAATTTTCCCTTTAACACTGTTTTAACTGTGCCCCACAAGTTCTGGTATGTTGTGTCTTCATTCTCACTTGTTTCCAGTAATCTTTTGATTTCTTTCTTTGATTTCCTCTCTGCCCCACTGGTTGTTCAACATTGAGCTGTTTAATTTCTAGGTGTTTGATTTGATTTTTGGTTTCTGAGTGTGATTAAATTCTATCTTTAGTGCATCGTGGTCTAGAAAGATAGTTGATACAATTTCTATCTTTCTGATGCTATTGAGCTATGTTTTGTGGCCCTATCTTAGAAAATGTTTCATGTGCACTGGAAAATAATGTATATTTGTTTTGAGGGGATGAAAATCCTTCTATACATATATTAGCCCTCTCTCTTCCATTTCTTCCTTCAGTGCTAGTACTTCCTTGTGGAGTGTTAGTTTTGTTGAACTATCAAGAAGTAATAAGGTGGTGTTAAAGTCTCCCACTACTATTGTTTGCTACCAATATCCTTCTTAAAGTCTATTAGCAGTTGTTTTAAGTATTTTGCTGGCCCTTCATTGGGTGTGTTATATGTTTAAGAGTTTAATTTATTCCTAATGTAAATATCCCTAGATTATTAAAAAATCGTCTTTTCTTTCTATTCTAAACTTTTCAGCCTGAAATCTATGTTGCTGGATACTAATCTGTCCACCCCAGCTTATTTGAGGGAGTTGTTTCTTGAAGGATTGTTTACCATCCTTTGACTTTGAGTCTGTGTTTGCTTTGACTCTTTAGATGTGTTTCTTGTAGACAGCAGAATGTTGGATTCAGTTTTTTAATCCATTTTGCCTTTCTGTGTAGCTTACTTGGTGCATTTAGACCATTGACATCGAGATAGATTAGTGTCATGGGGTTTTGTGCCATCTTTCTGTAGAGGTTTGTTGTACTTGTGAAGTTTGTCTTTTCTTACAGTAGCCCCTTCAGTCCTTCTTTTATGGTAGCTTTTTAAGTGTATGAACTTCCTGAGATGTTGTTTATCCATGAAATATTATATTTTTCTTTTGAGTTTGAGTGAGAGTTTAGACAGAAAAATTATTCTTGGTGAGGTGTTCATTTCATTGAATTTTTTCACGATATCCCACCTCTGTCTTTGGGCTCAGACAGTTTTCTCTGATAAATCTGCTGATAAATCTGTAAATCAAAGTGATGATCCTTTGTATGTGATTTTCTTCTTTAACATTGCTGCTTTCAATATTGTGTCCCTGTGGTATTTGTTGTTCTCATTATGATATATCTTGGAGTCTTTTTATTAGGGTCTCTTTTAGCTGGTATCCTTCAGGCTTCTTGGGTCTGGACAGCTGCATTTTTCAACTTGACAACTCCTCGGATTTAACTGTTACTACTTCATAGGGGTTGCCTCTATGTCCTTCTGGTACTCTGATAATTCTTATGCTGTTCCTCTTGAATTCATTTCCTCAGTCTCTTATTTGCCCTTGAGCTATTTTGATATGCCAGACACAGTAACAACAAAGTCTCCAATGGAGATGTTACTGGGCCCGCTCGAGCAAATCGACGATCAACGGGAGGGCCTTTACCTTTACCTATTTTGAAATCTTTTTTCATTATTTTTTGTTGCCTGTCTGCTTTCCGCAGCTCATCTTCAAGCTCACTGATTCTGTCTTCAGCTGTTGTCATTCTACTGTTGAAGGCACCCACTGAGTTCTTAATTTCATCTACCGGACTCTTTATTAGAGACACTTCTGTTTGTAACTTTCTTATTTCTGCTCTCATTTCTTTCTGTATTTTATTGGTTGTCTGTTCCATTGCTTCTTTCCCATCTTCCTTTAATTTACTGGATGTCCTTTCCACCATTTCTCTGAGCTCATTGAACACCCTCAACATTTCATCTCTGCATTCTTTATGAAAGATATTTGTGGGTATTCTCTGTTGTTGCTTCAGGGTTCTTTTTTTTTTATCCATTTCTCTTGGTGGGGATTTGTGCTGTTTCTTCATGTTGCTTCAGTAGTATGAAGGTGGATCCCTCCTGTTCAGTATCAGTGTCCCCCTCTCCCTGTGAGGGAGTTTTCTGGATGGGCTCTGTTGATGGCGGTCTCCCTTTTCCCTTCAAGAATACAAACATCCTCTTTGGTGTTTCAGTGTGACTTATGTGGCCCTCTAGTGCAGCTTTGGGGGATGTGTTCTTTTAGGCTTGTTCAGATTCTTGTGTTCACCATTATTTTTTTGAGTTTGGGGAATAATTTGATTGGAATAGGCTAGTGGACTATTGGCTTAATATGGCTGGGATAGCCAGGCTGTCCTCATAAGAATTAGGTAACGGAGGTTGAGATATGATTCCAAAGAACTATGAAAAGGGAAATTAACTGTGGCTGCTTCCCTGAAGGTGGCACTTCCTGCTACTGCTGTACCTGTGGAAGACGGGCCCTGAGTTGGTGCTGGTCCTGAGTTAGAACTCTACGGATGCATACTTCTAAAACCCAGGAGTCTCTTCTTGCCTGGGATTCATGTGGGCACCTTAGCCAAGGAGACTTCCAGATCATGGTGGCTGCTTGCTTGGTTTACCACCTTTTAATCACTTTTACTGCCCTAGAACAGTATTTGAAGGCAAACAGAGCACTATGTGCAAAGATTGAGAATGACCTTAATGGAGAGTACTTATACTTACTTATGTTTTAATTTGTTTTTTACTGTCAGGCTTCAGTATTGGGGACTTTGTTTTTCAGGTGTGATTTTTCTGGATATTACACTTTAAAGGTTTTGTTCTTTCAGGATTTCAACATCAGGTATTATGACATCCCAGACTGCAGCTTTCAGAATTATTATCACCAGGTGAAAGAAATATAAAGCTAGATTAAACCAAATTTATTTACATGAGCTCATTAAAACATTCTGCTTTTAATAGTGCAATTTAGGGGCTTTAATAGGTGGATTGGTGATTGAATATTTCAAAAAAGGACTCATGGGGAGCAAATGGAAAAACTAGGTATATTTTGGTTTAATCACAGGAAGATATCCAAAGGCTGAGGGAGGTTGGAGTGTTAAAAATATATTTTAATTTAATATTTGCTCACCCACCTTGGGAGGATCCAGAAGACACATTAAGATACACTTCAAATTTGTTTTCATTTGAGTAATTTCTATTCTTATTTTATTTTTCATTATATTCTTATTATATCTGTTAAAGTAAAGGTCCTCCCGTTGATCATCGATTTGCTCAAGCGGGCCCAGTAACGTCTCCATTGGAGACTTTGTTGTTACTGTGTCTGGCATATCTAATACTCTCTGTAGCTTGCCGGGCTCTCCGAGAGGGGCGAGGAATCGAACGCGGGTCGGCCATGTTGGTGTTTTCTTTTTTAAAATCATTTAGCATAAAATAATTAATGTTCATTGTAGAGAATTTACAAATACATATCAAGGCAAAAAGTGAAAACCAGCTCTAAATCTGCTTTGCTGTGACATTTCTTATTGGTCAATTGTTAATTACCATTCTCTAGTGATTACCATTTCTTTCTCACTTAAAAAAAGATAGAATATAAGTCGCATATGTCAGCCTCAATGAATGACACAGAATTAGTATAAACTCCGCATGAGCAATATCATTATTCTTCTCAGGTTTTAGCATGTGGCCTATTTTTAACCTTTGAGATGCAATAAAAAATATCCTCAGGGTTCTAGCAAGGTTTTGTTTCTGATAAAGGGATAATGTTTTAGGGATGTTTTTTTTAAAAAATCAACATTCATATTTCTTCCTAATTCAA
Organism: Sorex palustris; assembly: GCA_028565675.1. NCBI lineage: Eukaryota > Metazoa > Chordata > Mammalia > Eulipotyphla > Soricidae > Sorex > Sorex palustris. Next base: position 6,155 of record JAOXYA010106257.1, on the reverse strand, counting down.
TGCAGTTCTATGAGTATGAAAATCTTGGAGATACAACAGCTATTTTACAATCATGAGGCAACAAACTGAAGGTCCAAACTAAAACATGCTAAGGAAAGCACAGCAGAAGATTAGAAATTTAACATAGATGGTAGTTTTGAGTTGTTAATCCAATGGACTGTTTTCAGAATTTTTGTTAAGTTGACAGTAAACATTCTGATATGACTGCTAATTGAATACTGTTAATGGATCTAAACTTTATACAACTGATGTGAAGTCATTTCATGAGGAGATCAATGAGTCTCACAAGAAGATGCCTCACTTAATCCCCATATCTAAAATTACTAACACACCGAGTTCTTGGTAAAAAAAAAAACAGCTGCTAAAGAAATATTCCATATGCTTTATGTAACTCAATTCTGTAACACAATCCTAGAATCGACCCAGCCACTGCCTTCTTTGAGTTAGCTCAGCAAGGTCCTCTTAGAAACTTGCCACTGCTGCTGAACTCCTAGAGCTGGCCCAGGCTCTTCTTTCCAGAATGCACTCCAGCTGTTTTCTATACACTCATTTCCTTCCCATGATTAACCCAGAACATTTTATATATATAGTTCACTACCTTCTGAGAATTACCATACACATATTCTGCTCACCCGTTTCCTGAAATTGGCTAATTCATAGAGAGCAGAAACTTCCCATCTACACAGCCCAAAGATACAATAAAAGACTCCCACACTCTGCTAATGAATCTCTCTCTCTCTGTCTCTATCTCTCTCTGCCTTCATTGTGTCATCCTGGTACACTCTTTTTAATACATTTATTTTGCATTTGTTTAAACTGCCTTGCGCTTTTGGAAAATTCTACACCCCAGCAAAGTGTTTGTTTGAGATTCTCTTCCTTCATGATATAACTACCATGTCCACTTTTGATTTATTTTCTTTCATATTATAAAATTAAAAGTGCAAAACAGATTTAAAGGCCATCTGAGCAAGCAAGAGCATTTAGGCCACATAATCATGACTTAATCTAACTTAGTTCAAATCTTAAATCAGGATATTTCTTATTAGCACAAAAGAATCTTACAAGACTGTGCTGAAATAGCATAAGATGATCAAAGCTAATCAATTCCTTTCCCTTCCATAACCTCCATCATAATAACAGTAATAGATGACGTCATCACTTTCATTATTTCAGTCACCTTTGATACATGAGTCTGAACTTCATGTCACTTTAAAGTTTGTTGATTTGGTTGGTTTGGTTTGGAGGGGCCACACCCAGCTGTGCTCAGAGCTTATTCCTGACTCTATGATTAGGGATTACTCCTGATGAGACCATATGTAGTACCAGAGATGGAACTGATGTTGGACAAGTATAAGATACGTTTTTACTTTCTGAACTATTTCTCTGGTCCCATTCCTGAGTATGAAATTGGTCTATTTGTAAAACATTTGGTTCTTTCTCAATAAAATCTTTATAACAAGTTCTCTAAATTTTCCCTCAACAATATATACATTTTCAAGGCTGCATTGATAGCACAGTGGGTAAGGTGCCTGCCTTGAATGTGGCAGAGGGGTTCAATCCCTAGCACTTGATATAGATCCCTGAACATAGTAGGAGTGATCCCTGAGCTCAGAACCAGGACTGTGCCCTGAGCACTGCTGTGTGTGGCTCCCAAATCAAATATCTATAAATATCTACCTTATACACACATATATAAATTTGCTATCATATGAAGTACATATTTTGTCTAAAATTTTCTTTTTTGGGGATATTATTAACTCAATAATGTTACTTAAAAGCATCATCTTGGGACCACAGAGATTACTAAAGTGGTAGATCACATGAGAGGGCACAAGAAACTTGAGAGGAGTCTCAGTACTGCTAGCTGTGGTCTCCATATAAAACAAAATTGAAAACATTTGGTCAAAATAGTCTACCATAATATGGTATACTCATGTTTACCTATCCCATATTATTGGAAATTTAGGCTGGTCCATTTAAAAATTCTTAATAAACATTGAAAGAATATTATACCTTTATTTAAGATATAAGATTCTGAATTTTAATTTACAATATGTTCATAGAAGTAGATGCTCTGCTCTTGTTTATATGAGTTTGTTGCATTTTTACTGTTTGAATAAAGACCTCTCTTTTCTCTTGACACCACACTTTATTTAATATTTTTTATTTTATAAAGTAACTCACAATATTTGATTACATCTAATATTCAGACACCAATCCCACCAACATTACACCTTCCCACCACCATATTTTGGGTGTTTCCACCCTGAACCCCAATTCCTGCAATAAAGCAGAACTTCCTCCTACTTTGAATCCCATCAAATATGGTGCAGTACTCTTGGACTGTGTGTATGGTGTGTCCTATGAAGTGTCATGCAGTCATGTGGCTATGTGGTCCAGGGAAATGTTCACTTGTGGGTGAGGCTTAGCCCGAGCACGTGGAGAACATCCATGAGCAGGACGATGGTTGAGTTCTGAAGGTTTTCTGCTGCCAAGGCTGGATTCCTTGGGGTAGGGAGGGGTCTCATCAATCCCCCTCTGGGGCGTCCTGAGTGAAATAGCTTGTTGTGAGGTCTGGCAGCATGGTATGGTGACCATCATGTTGCTCCCTTCAGGAAAGAGAAATGTGATCTGTATGGTGGCCGGAAATTACCTTGTGCCAGACAGGAGTGATTTATGGACGTGACTGCTGATGTGCTGTAGATGGGAGACGGGGAAAAATACAGGCAGGGTTTTTCTTTCCTGGTCCTGTTGAACCCAGAGTTCTCAGTCACAAAGCCCTGCATACCTGGGTTTTCTAGGGATTCACTCATGGGTGAGGCTTGGCCCAAGCGTGTGAAGAGCAGCCATGAGCAGGGTGGTTGAGTTCTGGAGGTTTTTGGCTGCTGGGGCTGGGTTCCTTGGGGGGGGGTCTCACCACCCCTCTCTGGGGTGCCCCAAGGACACCACACTTTTTTGATTCACATTTATTCCCTTCTGAAACAATGTCATCAGCAGCAGCAGCAGCAAAGGTGGCACAACCCACAAACGTTTGCATCCTTGATATGCGATTGCTTCTTCTTTCTAGAATTTAAGGCAAGAGATTTGGCTATTGTGTCTGAGTCCTGAACTGTGATAGTCATTAAAACAATTCTGAGAGTTAAAGGTTGTGCTATGTAGCCATACTGTACTGATTGAGTGATAATGATGTTCAAATCTTTAATAGGTATGTATTTTTTGTGTTGTGGAAGCCTTCTAAATTCCAGGACTTACAGTAAAGACCTTGCTTGAATATAATAATTAAATGTGCTTTTGATTAAATGACATTCTTTTATTAAAATGAACACAATGACACATTTTAACTTATAATTTTCAAGTAATCTTTAATACAGCCATTGTCAGGAAATATTTCAATATAGAGAAACATGAAATTTGAATTTTTGGTTTGCTTTTAGTTGTTAAATGATTAATGTGCCTTGTATGTTTACCTATTGAAATGAGGATCAGGAATTCAAAATACGCTCTTGAGATAAAGATGTATAGTAATTTATGCACACATGTAAGTACATATAAATGAAAAGGCTACTGAAGAGTCAGGAAACAAGTGGATTTTATACAAAACCCCGTTCCCATCCCACAGCACATTATTTTGGAACCAAACCAGATAACCAACAAAAGCATAGAGACACATTCTAAGTTCTTTTCTCACAGTTGAATTTGTGTAGTGTTTGTTGTAGTTATTTATGCTATTTCTCATTTTTATATGGTCTCATTATTTGCTAAAGTGATTAAAAATATAAAGACTACTAGTTTGCAACATTATACGTTTAAATAAAAGAATAAAAGAATATTATAGCTGTATACATGCTATATTTATGACATTTTTGTCTGGTATATAAGAAAATCTCTACTGCTAGCAAAAATCAACCTCTTCTCTGTTAATATATTTTGACTCGATGATATGACAAATATGAATTTGTCATATTCACTCACAGGGTCAGAGAAAAATAGATAGAAGTAGGACTCAGGCAACATTATTTTAGTTCTAGTTCTAGAACCAATTAGGATTTTGCCTTTCTCAGTTATGTGATAAAGTAAATTTCTGGATGGTCCTTCCAGGAACTTGAATGAGCAGGATGTTTGTTGTGTGGAATAGGATTTAAAGGGTAAGGAACTAAATTGGGCACTATTTCTGGGTGATGTGATGCTGAGGAAGTCAGGCAAGGTCTCAGGCAGTGACTGCCATCATGGTCCAATGTTCTTGTCTTCAAAAGGAGAAAAATATCATTCTCATTCAAAAAGGTCACATCTCTATTGGGGTCAGGAAAAACTAACCTGGACTGAGGAATGTAGCTTGGGAAATATAGTGAGATGACCCCAAGAAAAGCCACGCTTTACGGTGAGTCTAGAGAGACAATTTAAGCTAAATCTATGGTCTAGATAAAAAGCCTGTTTTTCTTACTGTGTTCATACAAACTGACTAGAAATATTATTAAGAAGTAGATTTAATATGATTGTTTAAATGGATTATCAATAAAAGAAATGAGAAAGCAATATGTCCCTAGATAGAATTCTGCCCTTGGGTGAATCTCCTAAGAGGGGGAAGAAGTTCCCCTAGAAGTTCCCTCAAAGGAGGGCTTTACATATATTCAACAACACCTAAATATAATTGCTACTCTCCAGCCCTTCACAATTTCTCTATAATAATTCTAATGGATTTGAGTAAAGTGCCACTAGTTACCAAAACAAAACAAAACAAAAAGGTCACATCTGCTACTTCTGGAAAAGATGCTAAAAATTGGTCTGATCTGGGAATTATTTTACTTTTTTTATATGGGGAGCTGTCTTTGTAAGAGACACCTTCAGGGTCAGGGGAATGAGACCCATTGTAATTACTGGTAATTTTAATAGCTATGTGTACATAGGTCGAGAAGTCAACATGATGAATGACCTGGCACCAGAGTTGCGCAGGAGGAAGAGAGCAGCTTGGAACGCCTTCAAGAGCATCGAAGAAATAGCTAAGAGGACAAAGAACCTCTGGCTCCAGGCACATCTCTTTGATTCTACTGTTTTTCCTGCATTAACATACGCCTCAGAGACGTGGGCCCTACGAAAACAGGATGAGAATGCTATTTAGGTATCCCAAAGAGGAATCGAAAGAGCTATGCTTGGAGTATCACGTTTCACTCAAATAAGAAAAAGTATCTGGAGTTCTGAACTCTGTCGACAATCAATAATCAGGGACGCTGTCTCATTTGCCAAGGAGTCAAAAATCAGATGGGCTGGACACGTAATGAGATTTGGAGACGACCGCTGGACTAGAGCTGGTACTGACTGGATTCCACGGGACGTCAAAAGATCACATGGCCACCCACCTACCAGATGGTCAGACTTCTTCATCAAGATCCTGAAAGATCGGTTTGAGGCTCTTTGTGTTCCTAGAACAAACAGACGCTATTGGGCTACACTAGCATGCGACAGGGACAAATGGAGACATTACTGGCGCCCGCTCAAGCAAATCAATGATTAACAGGAAGTCAAGTTATCAAGTGAAAGTTGTTTTGCTGTTAGATCTAGTAATAGTTGCCTTATATATTTTGCTACTATTGTAAACATAAGTCTCCTGCCCCTGCGCCTGGCTGTCCTCACCGGGGCCACTTGGAGGGGGGAGGGTTGAGTTTCTCTCCCCTCCTCCCGCCCTGAGCAGAGCTGAGGACCTCCAGAGCCAGCCACGGCCATGCTGGGATCACTCTCCACACGTCTGGATGGGCCTCATGCATGAAAGAACTAGCAGAGAAACCAAGGCATGTGGGTTCCGGGGCTGAGGTCTCCAAGCCTACTCGGATTGGGACTGGACCTTCTCCACCTAGACCCTCATCTTCCAGTAGGTAGGCATCACACCCACCAGCTGCCACCAGCGCCAGGTTAGTCCCATCAACGGCCAAGACGCAGAGACTATAAAACCCAGCTCCCAGAAGCGTGCGGCCACATTTGCGGCCGCACAACATCTTATCTTATTTTCCTTTGGAGAACCTGGCAGGCTACCAAAAATATCCTGCCCGTACAGCAGAGTCTGGCAAACTTCCTGTGTTGTATTCAATATGCCAAATACCAGTAACAATGATGGGTCTCATTATCCTAATCCTGAAAGAGCATTGAAATGGCTCTTTTAAAAT
>JAOXYA010106240.1:0-10748 GCA_028565675.1 Sorex palustris | reverse complement strand
AGTCTCACAATGGAGACATTACTGGTGCCCGCTCGAGCAAATTGATGAACAACGGGAGGACAGTGCTACAGTGCTACTAACATGCTTGAAATTACTTTGTCTCGGTGAGCTAATGCTGTGTAAGAAATCATCTCAAAACTTTGTGTCTGAGAACAATTCCTTCTCTTTCATGGCTGGGTCTTCTTGCTCCCAGTGAGTGGGACTGAGTAGGACAGGGGTACCAGCAGTCTTCTGAAGGCTCAGGCATGAATGTAGCTGAAGCTGAAATACCAGAAATGTATTGGTATCAAGTCAGATGCATGACTTCAATTAGGGTTCATTTAGGGTTGTCCTCTGGGGGTCCTTGGTTTTTCTCTATGTGGGTCTCTTTTCATGGCTTCTTGGACTGCTCCAAAGCATGGTGGCTGAGTTCCAAGAAGAAGTGCACCAAAAGTAAGCTTATCAGAAGGAAGGAAGCAGAAGCTGCCAGATCAATTAGAGTCTATCTTAGAATTGGCATGACATTACTACCCCACTATTTTATTAGTTAAAGCAGTAGCAGACACAACCCATAGTTAATGTGGACACGAATCTGAGAGATGTATTCATCTGGGTCATCAAAATGACAGTCTATTCAAAGTTTTTAAATCATTATAATTTTTTTCCCTGAAAACATTAAACCAAGAGGGGCAGGGATACAGATCGGCAGTAGAACACTTCCCTTGTGTGTGGGTAAAGCTGTAGGTTGGATCTCCGGTACTTTAAACATAAAGTCAAACATGAAACTACCTCATGATTCAGCAATTCCGTTTCTGAATTTATATCACAATGACTTGAAAGTAAGGACTTGAATAGATATCTGTATGCCTGTGTATAAAACGGCATTGGTCACAATAGCCAAAAGTTGGAAACAGTCCAGATGTCCAGAGACTGGCTGAATAGATAAACAAAATGTGATATGTTCATACAATAGAAGTACAATACTAGACTAGAAGCTAGGTATTACTTGGGAGTTTGCAAGACATGTGGAATCTCACGTTCCACCCCAGATCTGCTGAATTAGAAAAATGCATTTAAACAAGATCTCCAGATATTTTGTACACTCATTAATGTTTGAGAAATATAGAATTACTTAACTAAGGTTATTTTTGTAGGTATTTAAACAGTTTTAAAATGTTATTCATTTATTTTTAAATCATTAAAAATTTTTGGTTATATCATTTTTCCATTTTGTAAACATTAAAATTTCTTTTTTATTTTTATATAGATTTATTATGTGAATTAAAATAAGTTTAAGTGGACTTTGATAAGGATTCAGTTAATTATAGACTAGTAAGAAAATATACATCTTATAATAGCATAGTGGATAGGGCCCTTGCCTTGCACACGGCCAACCCAGATTCGATTCCTCTGACCCTCTTGGAGGGCCCAGCAAGCTACCAAGAGTATCCGTTTGAACAGCAAAACCTGGCAAGCTACCCATGACATATTCGATATACCAAAAACAGTAACAAGTCTCACGACGGAGACGTTACTGGTGCCTGCTCAAGCAAATTGATGAACAATGGGAGGACAGTGCTACATACTATTAAGTTATTCTATTATGGATATAAAACCTTTTAAAAAAGATCATTTTTATATACTTTAATACAGCATTTAAACTTCTTTCACAGATATTTTATGCAATTTTGTATATTTATCTCTACAAACTTCATATGAAATTTTTTATCTTTTTATTTGTTGTTTTGTTTGGGGGTCCATACCTGGTGATGCTCAGGGCCTACTCCTGACTATGGACTCAGGAATTAATACTGGTGGTGTTCAGGAGACCATAAGGGATGCCTGCGACTGAACTTGAGTTGGTCACATGCAAGGTAAGTGCCCTACTATCTCTCCAGCCCCAGATTCGTCATAGGATTTTAACTTCCTCTTGAGTCTGAGGTACACTTGCGGATGGGTGAATGCCCAGGGAGGTCAGAATGGGTAAAGTCTGCATAAGTGTCTAGGTAGCAGGATACTAAGGTTGTACCAGCATCACCAAGGCAGGTTTAAGTTGACAAAGGCCAGTTGATCTGTACACCATGGCAGCTGGTACCTGTCACTCAGATTTCCCAGAAGTTGGTTCTCTTGCTGAACTGAATTTATACTCTTTGCAGGAAAAAAAAAAGTTAGTTCCACTCCTATCCCCCAACCTGAGGGCTAGGTTCCTGTCTTTGGCACAGAAAATAATTTTCAGGAAAAGACAATGAAGTAAAGTCACTTTATTAAAGAAAAGCAAAATACACTCAAGAAAAAATGCAGGCTTCTTCATAGACAGGAAGGAGACCCTAAAGTAAAAGAAATTACACAACCTAAGATACAGACAGCTCTAGAATGGAGTGCCTTGAGCTACTTTGAGAAGTGGACTATATTGGAGACTTTTTCAAGCTGCTATAATTTGGGTCTCTCTGTGGAGATAGGAATCTTTATGAGAAACAGTGAAGGAACATGGCTTTGAACTCTGGTGGTCTCCTTATTTTCTGAGTCTTATTAGGGTCTTGGATCTTGTTGAATTAGCTGGCTATTGAAGTAGTAGGCCGGAACAATAGCATAGCGGGTAGGGCCTTTGCTTTGCACAGGGCCGACCTGGGTTCGATTCCTCCACCTCTCTCGGAGAGCCTGACAAGCTACTGAGAGTATCCCACCCTCAAGCCAAAGCCTAGCAAGCTACCTGTGACATATTCGTATGCCAAAAACAGTAACAAGTCTCACAATGGAGACGTTACTGGTGCCTGCTTGAGCAAATTGAACAATAGGAGGACAGTGCTACAGATTTGAGATGAAGTCTTTAGTCTGGGACTGTACTAGGATGACTCCTTTTCAGATTTTATCTTAACTCTGCGAAAATTTCTTGGTTTTATAGTTTCCTGAAATGTTTTTCCAAGGACTTCCCTCCACGCCCTGCCCCTTACCTGACTACCTCAGAACTACCCCTAGGATACCTAGGGAATGAACTTGACTCCAGTCCCTAACTCTCCCCTCCTTAGAGTTCTTTCAGTCTTCTTCCTGTTTGTATTACAACCTAGGATGATGTGCTTCAGCACCAGGTTCCGTGGCAGAGGGCCCGCCGTCCTCAATACGGACCCAGCTCTCCAGATGGAACTGCAGCCCCAACTGAAACTATCCACAGGACTGCCCCCAACTAGCTAAGCAGGAAATAATAAATCTCTCAGATGTTGTTTTTCAGATCCCACACAGAGATTATAGACCCCTTGTCCTTCACATGACCAACTGAATTGTGAGTACTTGGAAGATTTGGACTTAAAATAGCACCTGGACAGAAGACTTGTTCCCTTTTTCTCATAGTACCCCACCCCCTACCAGACCCAAGGAGCCAAATGACAGAGGAAAAACTAGAACTTGCAGTCAGATCACTTTTAGAGGACAGTTCTTTTAAAAATATTATTTATTTTAGTTTAGGTAGTTACAACAATCTTAAAGTTTATGGTATAAATTTATAAAATATCTTGGCTCCCATGCCCCAGCACCGTAGTAAAAGTGGCCACTGTTTTGACCCTCCACCAATGTCCCTATGTCCCATCTAGTCTGGTGTGAGTTCAAAAAGTGTGGGGTGCCCACAGTGCATTTGGTGGCCGAGAACCACCTCCCCAACCTCCCCAGCAGAGAGACAAAGAGAAGAGGGACTCATGGATAGATAGTAAAAATGGCCCGTTTATTGTAGACTGCTAGCATACTTATAGAATGTCTGAATGAGGTTGAGGGATAGGACTGCATGTAGGTATGATTGATCATTTATTTACAGAGGTAAAGCATTTCTGCAGAAGCAAGTTTCTTGAGATTAACTCAAGGAGATGCTCTGTCTCCCAGGAACATCTGTATTACTTTTCTCTTTCCTTTTAGTTGTACATATTAAACAATTAAGTTTACTTCTTATTAATATTTGCAGTTATTCGGATAAACATAGTATCACTGTATCACTATCATCCCGTTGTTCATCAATTTACTCGAGTGGGCACCAGTAACAGCTCTATTCGTCCCAGCCCTGAGATTTTAGCAGCCTCTCCTTACTCATCTTTCCCAATGATTGGAGGCTCTTTCAGGGTCAGGGGAATGAGACCTGTTACTGTTACTGTTTGGGGCATATCAAATACGCCAAAGGAAGCTTGCCAGGCTCTGCTGTGTGGGCGGGATACTCTCGGTAGTTTGCTGGGCTATATGTATGATTTGTTGCCTACTGTCTGAACCCCATCAAATATGATATGGTAACTATGGAAAATGGGTAGGGAGTGTCTAAAAACGTGTCCAGGAATATGTTCACTCATATGTGAGGCTCAGCCCGAGCATGTGGAAAGCCACCTAGAGCATGGTGGCGGTTGGGTAGTGGAGGTCGGCTGCCGAGGCTGGGTCCCTTGGGACAGGGAGAGCTCTCACCCACCCTCCTCTGGGGCGCCCCGAGTGAAAACAGCCTGGTGCAGAGTCTGGTGGCATGGTTATGGGGGCCTCATTTTATGCTCCCCGAAGAAGCAGCATAAGCAAAATCCAACCGGCATAAAAATACTTATTTAGCACGTGCAGATCTTACCAGTTCACGCTTATTCGATGATCCCTGTCCCAAATCAAACAGTGGCAAGGACACATCCTGAAGCTGCGGATGGAGTTCTACACACAAGACTCTCATGTTGACAAACTGCTTCTATATCCAAGTAATAACCTAAGCACACCATGTACAACCTTCTCTTTCCCCAATATTAACCTGCTTTGTCACAGGGATAATTAGCACTCGGTCTGTAACTGCATCCTCCCTGACAAAGCAGAGACACAAAACATCTTACACCCTGTGATCCCTACAGAGGTGATCCCTACAGAAACAGTCCTCCAGCTGTATTTTTTGGGAAGTTATCAAACATGAACAAAACAGCATCAGAGAGGCACAGAAGACTCTTCCCAGGGAACAGAAAGGAGTGTCTAGTACATAAACATGAAATGAATTGTCCCTTTATTTGGCTGCCTTAAATAGGTTTTTAAAGAGTTAAGCCTGGTAAAAGGCAGATGACTCGGTGTCAAAACACTTGCCTTGTGCTCATGGAGCCAGGATACATTAAGGGCAACCCCAGAGGGCTGCCATTTGGAGCGCAAGTGTCACAACCAGTGTAAGCTCTTAGCCACGCCACAGGACACAAGTCGTGCAACTCTCAGCAAACACTGCAACTATAAAAACATTGAAACACTGCAACAAAGTGGACAACCCCCAAGCAGTGTAACTAATAAGTGCATTGAGCACCACAGCTAAGAGCAGTGGCACACCTGGAAAAAACCACAACCAAGAGTGTGAGCACTGTGAAAAAAATATGTGCAGCCTTTAGTCAACTGTGTGCCTCTGTGGGCGCACACACATTTGTGTGTTTTTTAGGGGGGGAGGCGAAAGACAACACACAGCTGTGTTCAGGGATCACTCCTGGCAGGACTCAGGGAACTAAACCGTGGGCCAGGCAGGGATTGAACCCAGCTCAGCTGCTTGCGAAGGAAGCATTTTACTCTCTGTACTAGCACTCAGACCCCTACCTGTGTTTCTTTTTGAAAAAAAAATTTAAGGAGCCAAAAAGATTGTACAGCAGGTAGAGTGCTTGCCTTGTTCACAAGTCGAGCCAAGTTCAATCTCCAGCATCCCATATGGTCCCCAAAGCACCACCAGGAGCAATGCTTGAGTGCTGAGCCAGGTATAACCCCTGAGCATTGGCAGGTGTGGCCGAAAAACAACAAAAAAAAATTTTTAAAGTTTAAGACAAGTTTTCAAAAGAAATTGATCCAAGTTCATTCATGAAAGATCATCTCCAAAAGAAAAAAAAGTGAATACATTAAGTTCTGAGAAGCAAAACTTCTATATATTTCTTTAATATTTCTTCCCAGTTCTTCCTCTACTTTAATGTGTGTGTAATCCACAAACTAACGATGACAACCAACTGCTGTCAAAAATTCAAAGGCTGAGGGGCTGGAGAATACAGGAAGTTAAGCACTTGACTAAAGTGAAGACACTTTAGTCAACCCTGGTCAGATACCAGCACCACATGTGGTCCCTGAACATTCCTGATGAGGAATGTCAGTCAGGAATAAGCCCTAAGCACTGCAGGATGTGGACCCAATCCCTCCTCCACAAACTTCACCAAAAAAATGCATACGCTTGGGGCTGTAGTGACAGCACAGCGGTTAGGGTGTTTGCCCTGCACAAGGCCGACCCAGGTTCGATTCCCAGCATCCCATAGTCCTGAAAACCACCAGGAGTAATTCCTGAGTGCATGAGCCAGGAGTAACCCCTGTACAAAGCTGGGTGTGATTCAAAGAAAAGAAAAGAAAAGAAAAGAAAAGAAAAGAAAAGAAAAGAAAAGAAAAGAAAAGAAAAGAAAAGAAAAACTGCATATGCTGTAAGATATCAAAGGATGTATAAAACATTTCTCGATAGTCATAGCAAAATGTATTATGACAAAACAAGATGAAAGAACCAGATGAATGAAGAAACTATGATATATATACAATAATGGAATGCGACTCGGCTATAAAAAAAGATGAAATTGGGGCTGGAACAATAGCAGAGAGGGTAGGACATTTGCCTTGCACGTGGCCGACCAGGGTTCGATTCCCAGCATTCCGTATGGTCCCCTGAGCAACGCCAGGAGTAATTCCTGAGTGCAGAGCCAGGAGTAACCCTTGTGCATCGCCGGGTGTGACTCAAAAAGAAAGAAAGAAAGAAAAAAGATGAAATCATGCAATTGCTGCTACATAGATGGATTTGAAGAATATCATACTGCATCCAAGTCAGAAGGAGAGATACAGACACAAACTGATCTTTCTCATACATGAAGTATAAAGAAACAGCAGGATAAATGTTCAAAGGCAATGCGGTGAGGGGCCAAAGTGAGAGGGCAGCAAGTATGGTGTTTGTCTTGCACACAGCTGACAGACCCAGGTTCAATTCCAATACCCCATATGGTCCTCGAGTCCACCAGGACTGATTGCTGAGCATAGGACCAAGAGTACGTCCTGAACACCACCAGAAATAGCCCAAAAATAAAGGCAACAAAAAGGAAGAACTAGTCTTCAGTTGGAAGATGGGGAAGGGGTGAGAATGGGATGTGGGGAGGACAAAGGCAGAGGGTGTAGTGCTGGAGTATAATGCACGAAACCCTACCATTAACACCCTACCATTAATAACTTTTCAAACCACAGTGGCACAAAAAAAATTTTAAAGTCAAAGAACCAAGTACACATAAAGAGAATGGTTAGAAATGGCAGGAATCGACACCTACGGATAGTAGATACACGGAACAGGTAGACTGCCCCATAGCTGGAAGCCTGTCTCATGAGCAAAGGGGAGAAGGCAGCTGGAATAGAGAAGGAATCACTAAGAAAATGATGGCTGGAGGAATCAGTCAGGATGGGAGATGTGTGCAGAAAGTAGATAAAGGACCAAACATGATAACCTCTCAGTGTCTGTATTGCAAACCATAATGCCCCAAAGTAGAGAGAGATTATGGGGAATCATGTCTGCCATGGAGGCAGGGGGACGGTGGAAAAGGGGGTTTACCAGGGACATTGGTGGTGAGGAATGTGCACTGGTGGAGGGATGGGTGTTTGATCATTGTGTGACTGTAACTCAAACATGAACGCCTGTAACTATGTCACGGTGATTCAATAAAATTTAAAAAAATAATAAAAAAATTAAAAAATAAAAAAAAATTGAACATAAAAAAGAGACTTCAAGAAGTCACCCCTGAGAGTCTCTGGGTGTGATCAAAAGCCTGCGCTCCTCTGTGCAGAGGTGCATGGCCATGAGAGCAAGGAAAAGGAGGGGTGTTAGGAGCTGGGCTGAGCCTCCGGAAGGGGCAGGGCCAGTAAACCCAGAGCCACCTTGAACCACCACCCAGGATGCTTGCTAGTTTCTGCCCTAGATGCGCTAAGGAAGAGGCTTCAAGGAGTCACCCCTGAGCATCTCTGGGTGTGACCCCAAAAAAGTAAATAAAAATTTAAAAAATGTAACGAGAAGGCTATGCGATGACCAGTGGTCTACGGACCCCTGCAAATCTTAGCTGCCTGATGCAGGCTTCCTTGTTGATGGATCAGCATTGGGGGTTACCCCTAGCATCCTCCTAAGGAACAACACTCCTACCACTCATGGCCTGAGGAGTGGATTCTTTGGCAGGGGAGAGAATGATGCAAAGAGCTAAGGTGCGTGCGCATACGGAAATATGTGCTGAGCTTCAATTCTAAACAACAGTAACAAAAAAAAGATCTAGAGTTATTAAGCAGAATTCATCACTTCAGAACGCTACCAGGGAATCCTTGAGTGGTCATATCTTTGAGTCACTTAAGTGACCTACTTTACTTTAATAGAGAAAGAGAACACAATAAGGTTAGGCCATTATGCTTCTTAATTTCCCTTAAAGGTATCCTGTATTGTTTAGTGACTTATGGCTTCCAAACAACAGTGCAAAGCACCCTCAGCGCCTGGCCTCTGCACTCACTCTGTTAAGAGTTCTTTTTCTAACTGGCTCAAGGTCTAAACTTCATCGCAATGGAAAAGTCATCAAAACAGAAAGACTCTGAAAAATCCACTGGCTAAACATTGCAGATGTTCTGATGTTCTCACTGAAATGTGAGTTGCCACACTCAAAATAAGAGATGATGTAAAAAAAAAATAGATGATGTGAGAAAAGCAGAAAAATTAAAAATTAAGAGTCACGGGGGTGGGGGGGAGGATCTATTTCCCAACTACAGAAATACAAAGTGGAAAATAGACTCCACAAATTCTTCATTTCTTTTAGTGGCAAGTTTCTTCCTTTAATATCATGATTTTATTCTAGTGCAAATTAGCATAAAACACAAAATTCAAAGAAATGGCCACAGATTTCAACAAAAATTGAGCTGATCACCACCAGATCTTTATTTTCACAGTCCTACAGATCAGGCTGCTTTGGAAAGATTTATGTTCTTCCCAAGTTATTATTTAAAAGGCTCTTGAACAGAACTGGAACTTTTTTTTTTTGCATCACACCTGGCGATGCACAGGGATTACTCCTGTCTCTGCACTCAGATATTATCCCTGGCGGTGCTCAGGGGACTATATGGGATAATGGGAATCGAACTTGGGTTGACCACATGCAAGGCAAATGCCCTACCTACTGTGCTATCACTCCAGCTCCCCAGAACCGAAACTCCCAAACAGCACTGGGTCTCAGGCCAAGGGTGAGGGAGCCAGAGTGCTGACTGTTGTATCTCCAGAATCACTGTAGCAAGAGCGCCAGGACAAAAGTTTACGTCAAAAGCATTCACCCTGCACTTCCTTTTCAGCAGGAGAGTGCAAATCAAAACCACAGCTAGGTATCTCATCAGTGTCAGAGGACACTGCTTTCAAAGGAAGAAAGCATGGACAAGGCTTTGGAGAAAGACAACATTTGCATACTTCCTGGTGAGGATGCAAAATGGTGGTGACCCTTGCCTGGAACAGTACAGAGACACTTCCCAAATGAAGCAGAAACAACATAGGATTCACTACTGAGGAGACATTTGTAAAGCTAAAACCAGGACTTCAAAGAGTATTGACAATTCTAGCTCACTCTAACACTATCTACAACAGCTAAGATGAGAAAACAAAGTAAGTGCCCAGTTACAAATAAATGTGATACATGCACACAACGGTATATTAGCCTTAAAAATTCTGCCACATACAACTACCTGAACAAACTCTGAGGATATTATGCTGGTGAAATAAGCTGATCCTAGAAGGCCAGATACCAAGTGACTCCGCATCTAGGAGTGTTTTAAAAATGATCAGATTTATAGAAGGCAAGAATGGAATGGTCAGTGCCAGGGGACACAGTGACCAAAAATGAGAAATTGTTCATCAAGTGGCACTGTACCACTGTAGCACTGTCCTCCCATTGTTCATCGATTTCCTTGAGCGGGCACCAATAACGTCTCACAACAAATTGTGACACTTGTTGTTACTGTTTTTGTCATATCAAATACATCACAGGGAGCTTGCCAGGCTTTGCTGTGAGGGTAAGATACTCTCGGTAGCTAGCTGAGCTCTCTGAGAGGGGTGGAGGAATCGAACCCTGGTAGGTCGTGTGCAAGGCAAACACCCTACTCGCTGTGCTACCACTCCAGCATAAGGTGTTAATTATGTGAGATGGATCATTGCTAGGGATCCAGGGCACAACATTATACCTCCAGTTAACAATAACATATTATATACTGAAAAACTCAATATCTAGGTCTTCTATTTAATATTCTTAGACAATAAAATAAATGTACAAACAAATCAAGTTGGGTAAAAACCATTATCTTTCAGAAATGGGTTGGGGCAGGGTCAAGAGCCACTGTGACCGTCGAAATGGCACTGGAACTATGAAGAGGTGAAGCAGAAGCTGGACTCCGAAACTATATTTAGTAAATCAATAGCCAGTCAGTGGGGGTTGAATTTTAAAATGTGGGGCACAGGAGGTAAGGCCCTTGCCTTGCATACAGCCAGTGCTGGTTTGAATCCTTCACACCACATATGGCCCCAGACGTGCCGCCAGGTCAGCCCTGAGCAGAGTCGGGAATAATTCCTGAGCACTGTTAGGCATAGCCCTAATTCTTTTTTTTTCCCTTTACCAATATTTATTTTTAACCACAAAGAACCCCAATAAAACCCCACCCCACCCCTCCCAATGTGTGTAAGGCAGATGAGTTCTAGTTGACACTCTATATGCATTGATTAGATTCATTGTTTC